>JACXGM010017833.1:0-19463 GCA_016801145.1 Umbra pygmaea | reverse complement strand
AACCATTCCATTGTAGATTTTGCTTTATGTTTTGGATCATTGTCTTGTTGGAAGACAAATCTCTGTCCCAGTCTCAGGTCTTTTGCAGACTCCATCATTCTTCCAGAATGGTCCTGTATTTGGCTCCATCCATCTTCCCATCAATTTTAGCCATCTTCCCTGTCCCTGCTGAAGAGAAGCAGGCCCAAACCATGATGCTACCACCACCATGTTTGACAGTGGGTATGGTGTGTTCAGGGCGATGGGCTGTGTTGCTTTACGCCAAACATAACATTTTGCATTGTTGCCAAAAAGTTTCATTTTGGTTTCATCTGACCAGAGCACCTTCTTCCACATGTTTGGTGTGTCTCCCAGGTGGCTTGTGGCAAACTTTAAACAACAATTTTTATGGATATCTTTCCGAAATGGCTTTCTTCTTGCCACTCTTCCATAAAGGCCAGATTTGTGCAGTATAAGACTGATTGTTGTCCTATGGACAGACTCGCCCACCTCAGCTGTAGATCTCTGAAGTTCATCCAGAGTGATCATGGGCCTCTTGGCTGCATCTCTGATTAGTCTTCTCCTTGTATGAGCGGACAATTTTAAGGAACGGCTGGGTCTTGGTAGATTTGCAGTGGTCTGATACTCCTTCCATTGCAATATTATCACTTGCACAGTGCTCCTTGGGATGTTTAAAGCTTGGGAAATCTTTATGTATCCAAATATGGCTTTAAACTTCTCCACAACAATATCTCAGACCTCCTTGCTGTGTTCCTTGTTCTTCATGATGCTCTCTGTGCTTTCAACGGACCTCTGAGAATATCACAGAGCAGGTGCATTTATACGGAGTCTTGATTGCACACAGGTGGATTCTATTTATCATCATTAGATATTTAGGTCAACAGAGATCCTCACTGAACTTCTGGAGAGAGTTTGCTGCACTGAAAGTAAAGGGGCTGAATAATTATGCTTGCCCAATTCGTCAGTTTTTTATTTGTTAAAAAAGTTTGAAATATCCAATAAATTTCGTTCCACTTCATGATTGTGTCCCACTTTTTGTTGCTTCTTCACAAAAAAATTACAGTTTTATATCTTTATGTTTGAAGCCTGAAATGTGGCAAAAGGTCGAAATGTTCAAGGGGGCCAAATACTTTCGCAAGGCACTGTATATCAGTGAAATTTCTCAAAGGTCTAAGAAAAAATAACCACAATGGAAAGGAGGACATAGAGCACAAATCTTTATGGGATGTCCCAGCACAAGCAACCTACCCCTCCACAAAGATTTCCTAACATCAAATGCTTACAACAGGTGCCTAAAATGTCAAGCTTACATGAAAAACTATCCAACACAATCAGTACACAACAAAGTGCAAGATAGCCAAATTAAAACATGGACATCATGTTAGACTCTGTAGTATTACTAAAGGAAGCAGGATTAGGTGGAGCTTTTTATGGTTGAGAAGATATACATCAGTGGTCCTCAAACCCTTCCATGGAGGGCCTAGTGTATGCTGGTTTTTGGTCTTTCCCTTCAATTAGAGCATAATTAGGACCTAGGCTTCCAGGTGAGGGGAGATACTAACCAATTAGTGAGCTACTCCATCAGGCTTGTACAAGGTAAAAGCAAAAACCTGCATACACTAGGCCCTCCATGGAAGGGTTTGAGGACCACTGATATACATGATTCAAATGGAGCTGGGATCACTAACCAGATGAAACCAGGTGTCTCTAATTCTTTAATGCACATAACAGTCCCCATTCTGGCTGTTCTGCTGTTCTGGGTGAGACAAAATTGTGCTTTCCCTCCTCTTTCGGAAAAGAATATTTGACTGTATGTTGGCATGTAAGGGCAATGTTATGAATGCCCATTTATGTGGATAAGCAACAGTGAATTGTGTATTTAAAATAGTGATACATTTGTCAAAAACAGTGATGTAATAGGCAATTGTCATTTGTCTTTATGTAAAAAAACACTGTTCATTTTTCTGTGTGATGTGAGAAGCTCAACCCATTATACTGGTAAGTGAAAAGAATCTTGAATATGGAGCACTTACCCAAAAATAGCTACCACTATGATTAATGTCTGGTGGTTCATTGCTGCACTAAGTCTCTCTAACAGCTCCTTTACTATTCTTTATTTAACCCAAGATGTCACATTTACATTTTCATCTCATTTTCAAGTAAGCCCTGGCCCACAAACCAGCAAGATAAAACACCACAATAGATGGTGAATAGGAAAGATTAAAAGAGAAGGTTAAAAATGTGTGAAATGTGCAGCAGCCCTCATATTTATGATTGAAAATGAATAAAGTATCACATTTTAAGCTTGTCTGATTTTATTTCAGGAAAATTGGGGCACAGAGTTACAAGAACGCTTAACAGACTGCTTACTGAGAATGTTATATAAAATACAGTGTCTATAAACAGTTGAAGATTCATGTAAATAATTGTTCTGTAAAAACAAATATACCAGTAATTTTTCTATTATTTTACCTACATTTCCTTCAAGACAAAACAGAAAATACTTTATAACAAACACAGTAAATGGCTGTTAACACGCATAGCTGATGTTACTTTGTAATGGACAACTACTGTGTTTATAAAGTATTTTCTTTTATTGTCTTGAAGGAAATGTCCGTAAAATAATAGAAAATGTACTGGCAGCCAATTACCAGTACTTTTTACTGTTTTTTCACAGATATTTTTTTTCAGCTTGTACTGATTATATTGAGATAGCACCAGTGCATACTTGAATAGGTCATTCGCCACTGAAAATGTTTTTGATTTTTTAGAGCACAACAATTGTTTGATGCTGAGTTTGGTTCTGAAAATATTGCCCTCATCAATCTGCAGCCCTGCAGCCACCTATTTCTTGTTTATTCCTGTCCCCATTACCTCCTGCGCAGCAGCAGCTACTCTTCCTGGGGCGTAATCCTGCCTAATGGATGAGCCGATTCTGGCACCTAAGCTGACATATGGTATTTGGAGGATGTTTAAATGTGAACCCAATGCAACTGTGATTATGAACAGTTTATTTATTTAGCATACACTACCTGCCAAAAGCTTTCTAGCACACAGGGATGTTCACCAAGTTGGCTTTAAATTGATTCATATATATAAAAGACATTACCACTGTTGCATACTGTATGTTTCTAACTGATTTATAATTCATTATTCACATACAATGGCAAAGCCAACTTAATTGTTCTAATGATGAAACCTTTAACTCCTCCATAATTAATCATGCTTTGATAGTAATTTCTGATTAATTCAATGCCGTGAATGAAGGTATAATTTTCTAACAAACACATATACAGTATTTCTACATATAGGTTTACCCTAATTATTTTGCCACACTGGTTAACTGTGACATGATTACATAGTAGCTTTATCTTTATCACTGATTTTGATCTATTTCATGCAATATGAATGAGGTGTAATATTCCAAAGAGATATTAGATGCACAGTGCCATTGAGATGCAATGTATTGGCCACTTGGTAAAGAACAGCAACATGGGAAAGAATAGAAAGCACAAGTAAAATAACACAAAGACATTTTTAAAATTTGCACTTGCTATATACAGTATATAAATAGCTGCTTGCCTGAATATGCCAAGTACAAGAAGTTTAGTGTGGGCAACCTAATTGTGCAGTCCACTTTAAAATCACACACATGCATTGCTATCTTAATAAATGTTTAACCAAGTATTTCCTGCTTTAAACTTTTGTGATTTTCTATGCGTGATTCAAAACTTTTTCATACTGTATTTATGTGAATTGATTCAGGTCACCATTGACAGTATTTTGTTTTTATTAAATTCTCTGATTGCAAATGATGTTCTGTTGTTTTCTTATATTCACTAAAGATGCTAAATGCTAGCAAATTATGGTTAGTGCTACATATTACTATGTAACTACATGTAATATAGGTAATGTTTGCTACTGTAAGCTACAACATAGCTACCTACTCTATATATATTTTCAATCACTATATTGGCTCTAAAAAACTCTGATCTATAAAATTTAGGCAACTTAAAGATGCAGTCATGTACTTTTGTGTTTAATAAAAAACTAACTTTCCTCCCAAACATCACTAACCCTGCCTTGTCGGCAGCTCTGCAGCTCCTTGTACAAATCTGTGGGATGGTGAGGGCATGCACATGGTTCATCCAACGACATGTCGCAGAGCCACCGATTATTTTCGCACTGCTCATCCAACATGGAAACCTTTAGTCAGATCATGCACAGGATGATTACGTTCACCAACTGTACTTCACCAACTATTAATCCTTATGCATTTATCATCAGTCACATATCAGTCAATGCAATGGAACAAGTTATATTTGCAGCCATAGATGCCCATGCCATAACAATACCTCCACCATGCTTCCCAGATGAAGTTGTGTGCTTCAGATCATGATCAGTTTCCTCCCTTCTCTATACACTCTTTCTCCCATCATTCAGACACAAGCTGTTCTTTGTGTTATGTGTCCATTGGACATTGTTTCAGAACTGTACTTTGATCTTCCTGTTTAATAGGGTTACCAATATTTTACATGTTTTGGTAAACCAGCTATATTTATTAATGTGAAGTTTTCTTTTGATTGTTGACTTTGAGACAGAAACACCTACCCCCTGTTGTTGAATGGCTTATTCTTTACCAGGGAAATAATTATTTTCAGTTGTTTTCCACCATCCAATTTTCATTTTTTATTTTGACCCTTTAAAAAAGATGGGGGGCACACATAAAAAGTGCTGTAATTCCTACACTTCACCTAATTTGAATGTACATACCATCATATTGCAGCTGAATGTCTGCACTTAGAACATATTGATTATTTCAACACCAATATGCTGTGGTAGATATCTGAAATATTGATAACTTAGTCAATGTCCAAATATTTATGGACCTGATTGTATTACTATACTACTATAGTATAACTTTTCCATGCAGTATGCTTTCTATACTTCAGAATACAGATTTATTTTCAGTTTTTATAGTGACAAACGATGGTATACATTTGTTAAACCACAGTGTGTCTGTTGCCTTGTTGTCTCCACCCTAGTGGTGTACATAATTCATGAGAAATGCCTTGTAGAAAGTTGTAATGTCTTTGATTCTTGGTTTGACTTTCCCTGTGATTTACACACACACACCACCACTGGTGCTACTTATATACATGTGACTGTTTTCATACCGGACATCTTTCATAGAGAGTGATTCCATATGCTAGTTTGCAACATTGCATAAAATAGGAAATAGAAAAATGTGCATTCTGTTTAGCCACAAGGGCGCTTTAAATGCAAACCCTGCATGCATCATTGTATTTTGATGTTCCAGACATTCTCACAGACTGTTAAACCTACTACATTAATCTACCATATTATAGTGCACAATTAATGCACACCCTTGTACATTGCGAAGATATCTTGTTTTCTGTTAAAGACATTATCAGTATTGCGCGCACCCTCACAAAGCGTGCCTAGATTTTGTAGAAAGGTGACACTTAACCAACTGGTAAACTTGCTAAACTTATCCAACTGGTGTCTTCAGTCCCCAAATGCTTAATAAGTGTAATTAAAAGGTGATGTTACACAGTGATAAACAGCTGACTCTCCCAACTTTTTTGTGATGCAGTCATCAGATTTGAAATGAGTTTGTAGTAAAACATAAAATGTGTTTATTTATTTTATTTATAAAAATTTTGACCCAAAAAAATGTTTGCAATATATCAATATATTTTTACAATTTTAATCCCCCCCAACATAATCCCCCAATGTTCAGGTTGGGGCTGGATGTTACGAAGGACGGGTGATGGGCCATGGTGGAAGAGGCAGCCCATCACACCATCTTAGCCCCCTCCCAAGAATTTCCTTTGGGAAATTTTGGTTGAGGCTCTTCGGTCCCTCGCTGTCCAGCTGCTCCATCTTCTCCCGGTGGAAATATAGACCGGGTGTGGCTATACCTCACTCTGGGGCCTTATTTATAAACGTGGCGTACGCACAAAAAAAGACGTATGCCGCTCTCTACGCAGTCATTGGGATTTATATAAAGTAAACTTGATGGGAAAATGTGCAGTCCTTCACGACAACTCTGACCCAGGCGTACGCACAAAAACGGGTGAAATGAGAAATGGCGACACCACCGGCAGCTGGATGAAACATGTAAAACTGTCTGAAACTGCAGACCGTTGTGTAAACAAAATCGAAATACTGTCTCTTATTAATAATATGAACATTTCACAAAGCCATTCTCACTATTAACAGCCTGTGGTGAAATACAAATAAAATAAAACAAGATTGTAGCCAACGTAAATGCAAATGAAGACATATTTGCAAAAAGAACACTCAAATATATTCTGTAATTATATTTGCATGTTATGTAATTCATCCTCATAAATAATACGGTAAAGAGAACAAAACCATATTTAATTCTCATTCATGTCGATGTGTCCGTCTGGCGGAGCAGAAATACATTAGATTAGATAGATAGATGTCTTCATTATCCACTGGGAAAGGTTTTTTTCATAGTATGAATGTCATCAACTACAGAATCATGGTGTTCATGTATATGCCTTTAGTTCATTTTATTTTTAAATGTGTTCCATCGTATGTCTTAACAATTTTGAATGGTGCAAGAAATGTCATTTGCGCAGAATGATTTCCCATTTACAGTTGCATTACTACCGACCAGCCGGTGAATGGAATGGTGCGCAACGCACAAAACCCAGTGTGCAAAACAAAACAACACTGGGTTTTGTGCGTTGCGCACCATTCCATTCACTCCGGTCCCGTGCGTAATACGAGCCAGTCCTCCCCAATTAAGATCCACCGACCGCGGCTGCTACCGACATATGTAGCTTATCAGATACAATCAAATGGTTATTAAAAGCCATGTCTCACAATGCGTAATGACGCACAATGGCTGATCTTGCGCTGTTAGAAGATGTGGCAAATGGAAGGATTCGGAGGGAACGCATTTTCAGACAGCAAGAAGACTTGCTCGCAAACAAGGGCCAGTGGCTTATGACCCGGTTCCGACTTGTCCTGTTGGACCTCTGCGCTCTTTTGGGCGTTTCGGAGGAGCACTCGGAAAGAACACGCCGTGCCAGTCCCACTTCAAGTCCTCGCAACACTAGGATTTCTGGATACTGGCACTTTCCAGAGGGAATTGGCTGACAGGTCAGGGATATATTAGCCAGGATAGGCCAGACGTGTTGGTAGGTAGAGTAGGCAAACAAAAAAGCACAGATTGCAGCTATGTCCGGTTTCTCAAATGTAATCGGTGCTATTGAGTGCACTCATGTTGCCATAAGGGTACCGAGTGAGAATGAAAATGCTTTCATTAATCGAAAGCATTTTCATTCCACCAATGTCCCAATAATTTGTGATGCAGACATGTTGCACTAATGTAACCAATTTTCCCCCACCCGTGGCAGACACCCTTTCGCGATGAAGCACTAGACGCTTTTTGGCATCAACTTTATTTATTTTAGCCACAGTCTGACGTTCTGAGGCTGCGGCATTCACAGCTTCTGCAAACTTTTGCCACTCCAACGACTTTTTGGCATTAGTCACACTGTGCCCTTTAAAACAACATTTTCCTCTTCTTTTCCACCTCGCCAAAAATATGTTTTACCTCACATTGAGTAAAGTTGCTTTTTTTGTCTTTCCTCTGTGTTTGCCATGATTTCTCAATCAATTAATATTAATTTGGGGGCGTTTCACTGACTATGGCCAACTATGGGCGTGACATGTAGCCACAAATGCTGCGCCACATATTAGAGTTGATTGTGATTTATAAAGGGAAAACGGCGTAGGATGTGCATATTTCTGTGCGTGCGCAGATCCTATGTTTTGTCCGTACGCCACTTCTGACGCAAATCCAACGCAAATTTTTATAAATGAGGCCCCTGGTCTCAAAGGTCTATCTGTTTGGGTGAGTCATATACTCATGATTTGTAGTGGAGTGTAGTGTGGCGAGAGGGAGACCCAGGCTAGGGCCCGAAGTCCACAGGTGGGGGTTGTGCTTACAGCCCAACACTGTGCAAGATGTTTGGCATTTGCCAAGGAACACCAAGATTGGCAAATCCGCCACTGGCGCCCTGTGCTTTTCACAGATGAAAGCAGGTTCACACTGAGCACATGTGACAGACGTGACAGAGTCTGGAGACACTGTGGAGAACGTTCTGCTGCCTGCAACATCCTCCAGCTTGACTGGTTTGGCGGAGGTTCAGTAATGGTGTGGGGTGATTTCCATTGATCATTTTTGTGTGATTTTGTTGTCAGCACATTCAACTATGTAAAGACGAAAGTATTTCATACAATTAGTTCATTAATTCAGATCTAGGATGTTATCTTAGTGTTCCCTTTATTTTTTTGAGCAGTGTATTTAGGCGTTGTGCCACTGCAACCGTCTCTGTTTTGTATGTTCCTGGAGAATCGACATAATAAAACCCCACAAATTACAACTACTGCCTCCGGTCTCTCTCCTCTATACACCACACCAACTCGTGACAGGGATATTCAAATGGCATACAGTGGGCCTAATCTGTTTCTTTGTTTATGACAGGATGGTGCCTAAATGTCTATCAATAATCCAATCATGTAAATGTGTTGATACCGGCCATTTTTGTTCCAACTCTAGCGAGTGAACTGATTCCCATTTCTTAGGCAGTGGGAATAAAGTGGGTGTCACCTGATCGGAGAGGTTAAACTCTTTGTTTTATTTAGTTCGAGGAGTCATTTTCAACCGAGGCTTCTGGCATACGTTTCGTACTGTGGCATAGCAGTGTGTTAGATTAGTGTAGATTACTAGGCTGAACCGTAAATAATTTTTTTAGATTGCAGGGAGAATTTAGGAGTTTAGGATGACATGTAATATTCTTGGTATTGTAATCTGTGTTATTCTGTGTCCGGTTAAAGAGTTGTAATTTATGCCCTTTAACTGGAATTATATGTTATTTAGTTTTATACCAAGCTCTGTCTAAGACATTCTAAGTTATTTCCTAGTATATCTTCGGTGGAGATAATGGGACAACGTAAGCTATCCTGTTAACGGCCTGCTCATGGTGTTCAGCTCTGATCACACACACATGCTCTCTGACTATATCGTGGGCATCAATAGATTTCCCGGTCGTAAGAGCATTCCTTTTCTTAGCTGTCTACGCACACAGATAAATAATCGATATGGGGTCAGAGATTCAGAGAGTAAACATCAACAACGTCAATACTATCCTTCTCTACAAGCTATTAAGCATTCTTCTGTTTATAACTCAGAATATTGCCTCAGGTGGGAAAAGGGAATATAGTAATTATTAATGCGTTCATTTCTTAAGTGCATATCAATCGTATTCCTTTCCCCCGACCAAAGCGGAGCAGAAAAGTTGGTGCAGTAACACTGGAGCATGACTGTGAAAATACTCTAATTCAGGTAAAACAAACTGAGATTACAACTATATTCAAAATATAGATTACATCTTAGTATAAAATAAAACGTTTGTTAGCAAAATGTATTGAAGCTCCTAGTGATTCTTCATTTCTATCTAAACTAAAGCATATAAAAATTGTTTTTACTTGCAATGTGTCACGATTCAGCAGGAAGGAGTCAGATGCAGGCAATGTACGTTCCACGTCTTTTAATGACAAAGTAGACGGAGGAATAAATGTATCACAGAACTGATTACGAGACCCAGCAAACAGACACTTTACAGAAAATAAATGTGTTTTTGCTCACAGGAAAAGTGCATACCTAATTGTACGTACACACCGCCACAGACTTGAGGTTCCAAAGAAGCTCTGGACGCCCTGTCAAGGACGCTTGTCAAAAAAGTATAGGGAAGCTTTCGACGCTTTGGGCGCTTTGGCCGCTCTGACGTGGTATGATCAGAATGTAAAAATAGGGCAGGACTAGCATACGTAGCCTTAAATATATCGTGAGCAAATGAATTGCATTCCCGCTTAAATCGAGGGAACATATTTCCAATAAGAGGTGAACACATCCTCATATGTGTATCACTGGATCATTATGGATCATCGGGAATTTGTTGTGTTTGGTGCTGCTTTATTGTATTTGCGGAGAAGACGTCGATGTCGCACTCGGAGAGTTGGGTTTATGACATACTCCAGGTCCGTCATCAAAGGACGTCTATATTTCGATTGGTTGCTGGTCGTTAGCCGCTGAACCACGTCATAGCCCATTACCTTAAAGTTGAACAAACTTCAACTTTTCTGCTTGACGCTCTGGTCGCTCAACACGCCCAAAACGCCCAAAACGCGACGCCGACTGATTTGCCGGTCCTTGCAGCTGAGAGAAACTTCCGGTAACTTTGGAAGCTCAAGTCTGTGGCGGTGTGTACGTACAGTAAGTAATCACTTCAATAATATATATGTATTACGATACCGTATTGTAGCAACAAAACCCCACAACAACATACAGCAACTGCCAAACATATATAGTACTCTTGATTGCTGGATTCAAATCAGCTGCGGGGAGGAGAGGAATGCTGGGACTGGATCAGTGGTGTCAGAAGACACGGGACGACAAACGTTCGATCCTGTGAGCGCCAATAGAGGGAGCCCCTTGCCCTCTAGTGCTGACAGTACCCCCTCCCTGACATGCAGCTCCCGCGGCGCCCCCCCGCCCAGGCGCCGGCCCCAAGGGCGCGGAGCCGGGCAGTCCGGCCGGTGCAGGTGGAAAGTGCAAAGGAGGCCAGGGTCCGAGACATCACCAGCCGGAAGCCAGCTCCGCTCCTCAGGTCCGTACCCCTCCCAGTCCACGAGGTACTGAAGAGCACCCCCCCACCGTCTCGAATCCAGGATGGCCCAGGCAGAGTAAGCGAAACCACCCTCGATCTCCAACAGAGGGGTCGGTCTCCCGCACCATGGCCTCATGAAGAGGGCCTGCCACCACCAGCCTGAGGAGAGACACATGAAAAACGGGGTGAATACGCATGTGAGGAGGCAATTCTAAACGATAAGCAAACTCATTGACCCTCCCCAGGACTTTGAAAGTTAAACAATGGTGTGACGGACTATTTGTTATATGTACTTATTGTTATTATTTAAACTGTGTGTTTTATGTATGTGTTTTGTTTAATGTGCCGACCTCTGGGCACTGGGGGAGTAGTAGGCACTTGGTTACTCATTACGCATGAATGGTGCACTAGGTAAATACCCAAACTAGCTCATAATGAGTAATCAAGATGCCTACCCATAGGAAGGCAAAATCCAAAAAAAGATCTCATCATATTCTCTTTTGTTGCTCCTAGACAACAATGAGCTCTGTTTAACACCAACATGAGATTACGAGCACTGTCTCGTAATTCTCACATTTTGCTCAGGAGAATGAACCACACATAACCTCATCTTTGTCTTTCTTGTATCCAAATCAGAGATCTCAAATGGATCTTCAATATGTCTAATGTTACTCTCCTTATATATATCCATGTATATGTCAATCAGAGAGCTAAAAAAGATACAATTATGAGATATATATGAAGTCTCAAGGAGAGCTCATTAGTCTCAAGAAAGTCTCCAGAATGGATTCTCTTTTTCATCTCCTCAATGCTCCTAAGAGGGCTTTAGGAGAAACAATTCAGTTTTAAGTGATCACTAAATGAAACTAAACTGAGACCTCATATGTTTCTGCAGAGATAAAGAAAAGACAACTCTGAGCAAAACATTTTTCCTCTGGGTATGTACTCCCAGTGTACCAGAACGGTCGGCGCGTGTTATTGTAAGTTCGTTACTCCTGTCTATGGGAGAAGAAGTGTGTGGAATCTGTTCATCTTCTGTTCTGAGGATACTAACGGACATTGTGAGAGTACATTATTGATTGAGCCTTCACCTTGGTATGTGTCGTACATAATGTATACGTCTTTGTCAAACCAGGAGTACGCTCTTTATGTTACAATCGCGTCTGTGCCGCGTTAGAGCACAGTATGTAATATATTCGTTGTGCAGTTCCCAATACACTTTGTATGTTTGTTTTCTGAAGACCAAGAAGGGTTCCACATACTTAATGTTCATTAAACATCACAAACGCACCTCTCTGCATTCCGGTCTCCATTCCTCTCCACCAAACTGCAATTACTTGCAGCAATGCCAAAACACCTGCATTGTGACAGTATTGGAGTCACACACTATGTTTGGCTATTAGGCATCCTGCCACAGGTGGATGTAGGGGTTAGCAGATTAATCACCAATCAGGCCCAAGTTGTCATAGGATCTGAAACAAATGTGTAAAACAAAAACCCCATTACAGTTTTTATCATTTAGCACTCATTCCATGTTCCTGCGAGCCGCAAGTTTGTTTTAAACTAAATTTAGCACAGGTAACACTAATCATTACTTGGATGAAACGCAATCACAGGGTAGTCGCAACTGGGGTTGTACAAAAAATGTACAAAATTGCAGCTCGCGGGAGCAGGAATGAGTTTCGTTGATTTAGCAGTTGCTCTCATCCAAAGCGAATACAGGTGCATCCCCCTGGAGCAACTTTAGGTAAAGTGCCTTGTTCAAGGACATACATTTTGCAGTCAGGAAATGAACCGGCAACCTTTGTAGTTTAATTTTAATGATACATGATTAATGCTAATCTTAATTTTGCTTCGGTTTTGCCGTGTGTTCTAGGCTTTCAACCATTTAAAATGTGGAGAGGTCAACAAAATAATGGTTGAGATGTTTGTACAATGATGATAAATGATTTGATGCTTACACTCCAACCCTTTTTCAGGCATTTGATGTTGCGAGTTTGACTAAAAGCACATAATTATTACATTTTTGTCAATTCATTGTAGTCTGAAAAAGTTTGTCCGGTACGGAATCAACAAAATGTATTTTCTAAAGCCCTTTTTAAAACAGCTGTCACCTCGTGGAGGTGTGAGGGAGGGAGACCAAGGCAGGGAGATCTAGTGGTTAATTGTACTCCTTTAGTGTGATGGCATCAATTAATTGCCAGGTAATTTTCACCATCTACAGATAAATTATTGGTTTATAAGCCTAATTGTCGACACGGCTATGAACACCTTGACTAAACTATATTCATTATCAACATTACTGTACATGCAATTACATGTGTTTATGCATATGGTAAATAGACTAGTTAATAAACTAGTTTTAGTAAATTATTATGAACAATTAGATGACCCAAGGTAGCTATGCATTGAAGGTAAGGACGAATAACATAATAGACTTACTGTTTTTGGTAGAGAGAATGGGTCCCACTTGGGGTTTTTCTTCCAATCTTTCCAAATGGCCTCATAGAAGCTATAACATTCTTCTGTACTCCATTTCAACTTATTATTGGTGTATTCTACAGACCGTTTTTGCATGATATCGCAAACACATCTAAATACCATCCATAGGTAAAGATTTGATTTCTTCGTTTAAACCTAAAGAGTCACGTTCAGTGACGTTCTGCTGTGTTGACCATTGGGGAAGCCGATAGGCTTTCTTACTTGCAAGCAAATCTTTTCTACTTGCAAGCAAAACCTTTACACAACATGACCAAAGTTTTTTGTTGCTTTTAATATAAAACATTTTGATTGTAATACAAAATCATTTTTTTATGTATGTAATATTGTAAAACGTTTTGCTTTTGAAATAATAAATTGTTTGCAGAGCAAAAGTTATGATTGCAATATAAAGACACAAATGTAGCTTCATAGACAAGCTCTAATCCTCTTCAGCTATTTATAGGTTTGTTCGGCTATTTAATAAACACAATGATATAGAGTAAAACACCAGCCTCGCTCCCTTTCCCTGTTAGCCTATTGAAAATTGTGCTATTTTTTCCAAATAGCTCACTCTGCAATGATTCCAATAGAATATATAGAGACAATTTAAAATGGGCAACAGGAAAATCAGTTCAAAACAATTTCACCAGCCCAAAATCTTTCGCTAAATGTATTCTGCCAAATACAAAAACACAATAAGATATGCTTGTCTAGCAAGCAAAGAACAGTAGGCCTACCCATGTCTCTTGAAACCTGTTTCAAATTCTCCTTGAGCACACAAAAATATACTAGCCCAGATAATATTGTTTTCTTTATAAGTTGTGTATATTATGTTACTTATTGTTACATACATTGAAAACCAGTGTATTACTGAAATCCTTATGTTGACTTTATTCTCCATTTGGAAGTTAGTTCAAATTCTAAAACAACAGTTCACATTTAAATGACCGATTCCCAATCCAGCAAGATAAAGTAAATTTTATAAAACGTAATGGGAGCGCCGGCAGCATTGACGTCAATGTCAACAGTGGCTAAGATGATCTTAACTGTGTTGTTATGACAACCGTAAATCTCAGAATTTCTCCCAAATTAGGTTATCAGGAAATGATTTTGAAAACCTAAATTACGTTATATGCCAACATTATTAGGGTGTTTTTACGTTTGAACTGCACGTTTTGTTATTAGGCTATATTTGTACTTCAATTACGTTGCTCCGGTACATTTCGTTTAGCGGATTTATGCGAGAACATTCCATAGCGTTTGAAATTATATTGCAACATTCACAGTTAAGGTTAGGTAGGAGGATAGTAACGGTTAAGGTTAGGCATGAGGTTACTAACGGTTAAGGTTAGATATGACGTTACTGAGGTTAAGGTTAGAATTAAGGTTAGGGTTAACATTACAAAAACAGACAATCGCCTCTCTGCATGACGCAAGCAATGTAGAACAAAACACACACAAAGTGCCGGTCTGGATTTAAACTCGCGAACACTGGGATGCAAGTCGCAGATTTTTACGCCCATCCACCATCCCCCACCTCCGCCCTAGCAAAAACTATGCTATTTACATGCTACGTCATGATCTTCATATGTTCATATTGAACGTTATTGAGTGTTCAATTTAGTTCCCTACGAACGTAATTGAGCCTCTCATACGTTGATATTTGACATATTTCGGTTTTACAAAATAGTTCCCTCAGAACGTATTTAATGTGATTTAGGGCTGTGTTATGAACCGTTTACTGTTTTATTATGAACCATTAACTGTGTTATTATGAATCGTTTACTGTGCCCTCGAACTCGTCCATGCTTCCTGTTTCAGCTTTGTCACGCGGTATTGAGTAAAAAAAAGAGTGGTGCACGCCCTGTGGTCGCACGCTCGAAAACCTCACGAGCCAGCAAAATAAACAACATTTTGATGTTACATTGGCATGCGTCAGGTTGGCAACAGTGAGTATACTGAAGGCTTTACGGTGGCCGAGTTGGAAAATACAGAATGTATTGAAAAGGTGTTTTTAGTGACTGTCATGATGAAAACATGTTGAGGTGTTTAGCGTTCTAGAGTGTTCATTTAAATAAATAAATAATTACTGTATTGAAATGTAATAAAAGTGTGATTACATTATACTGAAATACTGGTGGGGAAATAATTTACTGTACGCTTTAATGCAGTTATGCTACAGAAGTAAATCTTTAAGTATACTTTACTATACTCAATATATTTAAATATATTTATTTTTCTGCTTGGGTAAAAATCTAATCATGTGACTTAATGAAACAATATCAAGTAAGTTCAGGTTGGCTGTCTTTCATTACTTGTATGTTCAACTATCCACATTTGTTTTGTCAACACATAGCTGGTGTCACAGATTAGTTTCGAAACAACATGGCTCACATTCTTGCTGTTCTTTTCTGACCTTGTGGCCAATTATTCCCAGCACTCAGCTTTGTCTGAATGCCATTGCCAGTCCGTGTGTCTATGTGTCCTTGACTCCTGTTGAACCCATCTGAACCACCCTCCCCCTCCCTCGTCACTCTCCTTCAGAACAGGCGGTAGGCTATACCATCTTACCACCTTGCCTAGCAGCCATTTTACTCTTGTTTTATCCTGCATGCCTCTCATAGCAACCATAGCCAATTACCCATGAAAGGGGAGGAACTGTTACCTAGCCAGCCAAACACACACAGAGCCCCTGCCAGGCATACCAGAGAGAGGAGAGCGAGGCAGAGAGAGATGAGGGAAAACCGAGAGAGACAGGGCTGAGAACAAAAAAAGCAGGCTAATCTGGGCTGAAGCTGGGATCAGGAGTCTTCAGGCTGGGTAGAGACTATTACTCCTGGGTCCAACTAGTCAGTGGATATTTTGGATTTCTCTCTCTCTATTCTATCTTTTCTGTTTCTTTTGTCTCTCTCACACTTTTGGTATGGTAGTCTAGTCTGTGTCTCTCTCCACCTCTGTGCTCTTACGGTCTTATTCCTCCTGACTCTCTCTCTCTCTATGGGAAACACAGAGGCATTCTAACCTTGTATTCATCTGTCTCCACTCTCTTCCTCTCCCTCCCTTTTCCTCTCCCCCATGCTTTTTATAGCTTGGGCAGTGCTGCAGTGCCGTGAGCCTGCCTGTCATGCCTACATGGTCAGTGGTTAGGGGAGATTGAATCATTAACAAGGGAGATTGGCCCCCGCTCATGCACTCATTAGTATTCTACTGTTGGCACGGCTCCACTGCTGTGCCCGAAAGAGGCAGGGAGGAGAGGCGAAAGGGTCACAGGCATTCAAACCAGCATTACATTACATATACACAGAGATGCATTCAAACACACATGGAAACCTGCATGCAGACACATACATTTACTGTAGATAAGTGACTTAGCCTAGATATTGTTCAAGCTGTTTACATCTATTTATTTCATTTTCATACAATGCATTCATAAGCACAGATGATATATGCCAGAAACCCTCACATTCCATCTCCACTCTCTCTTTCTCTGTGTCTACGAGGGCATGGGCAGGAACTAGATGATGTAAATCCCAGGCGGTAGCTCTTGTCGGCTGTTTTTGCTATCTGTCCGATCACATTATGGTCTGGAAGTGTACTGTATGCAGCACCCTTCCAGGCCACTAATACTCTGTCCCTCCAGCTCTGCAAGGCACACACATACGCATGCGTTTTTGCACGTGAACGGACAAAATACTGTGCGCGCTAATGGGCAAGAACACAAATGTATGCACGCCTGACAAATGTGCACATTCATGCACGCAAGCACGCATGCTCAGCCTAATACTGTCAGCCCAAGACAGCACAAAGCAGCACAACTTATTCTCTCTCATCAAATCCTCAAGGCCAAAACCACAGCAAAAAAGTTTGTTTGACAGCGCTTTCTTCACAGCTTCAAACCAGCTGGCTGAAAGCCCAAAGGTTGCACATGAATACAGCACATTCAGCGCTCATTCATCCCCTTTAGTTCTCCACATACCGAACTGCTGATCCATGCAGTCTCTCGTAATGAAAGATAGAAACATTTCACCTGTAATAACAATAAATACTTAGTTCTGAAAACAGATGTTTAGTCACAATTACGCCATCCTTTGGAATGTAACACTCCAATATGCATTGTTTCCTGGGACATAAGGTGACCACAACAGATTGTTTTTAAAGGGTATATTGAAAGAGCAAAATGGGTCAGGAGGCTACAAAAGACATGTGTTTTTGGCCACAGCAACAAAGCTGGCTTTATTAGTTCCATCACAGTGTGCCCTGATGAATAATGGAGGGAGCGAATTGCTGCTGACCTAAAATGGACACCAATTTGTCATTGCTGCTTATTGCCCTGTAACTTCTTGCATCTTGTATAGCTTCTGTGGAACAAGACAACAAGGGTTAAAGAGCAAAAGTTCAAACATTATCCGATAGAAATAGAGGACAAGTATGAATATTCTATGCTTATTTTGATGACACCACCATTTATGCTTTTGGATAAAAAACATATGCTGGAAAAAGAACAGGATAAGAAATTAACAGAATAAACTATGACAACATCTATGTAACTACATAACTACTGTATGTATAAATGTTTTGACTGTCATTCATGTTGCGATTCACTGCCTTACTTTGTACTGCTTCACCAGAGGAGGGTTTACCTTGTCCTCTGACTGACCCTGGAAAATGAGGCTGCTTCACTTCCTGATAACCTTGATATACCGAAAAGTACTACAAGTTAATGTGACCCTTGACCCCAGCCGCAGAAACGTGAATATGATAGACAGATGCGTTGCTGTCAAAACAGGAAAATAACTAACATTGATTCACTCTAACATTCCATTTTAGGAGGGGTGCACCACCTGGATGTCATTGAGCTGCATAGGAATACTAAAATAAGTGCATATTCACTAAACAGGAGTTGTTGTTTCAACACTCACATTGAAATACTAATACTTCAAATAATATGTAGTTATATTTTATTAATTCAGACTTGCAACAGAATTGTATATGGTTGGCAGAACCTGGCAATTGGTGAAACAAAATGACTACATTAATTAAATCAATTACATTGGTTTTTTTATCTGTTTTATGCTGAGGCTACAGGAGTTAGGCTTGCTTGATGAAAGAAGAGAACAACTCCAGCTAGGATTAACTCTGTCACTCTTCAGCAGGTTAGGCCTGGCTTTTTTTCTGGGTGAGTCTCAGAGAAAGCCAGCTATCAACAAATTCTATCTTCTGTGATGGGCATAACCTGTCTACTGTAGATCTCATCACTATCCCTATCTGGGAGGGCGCCGGAGACAATAACTCCATGCAGACACATCTTTCTAACTACTGTAGTTTACATGCTGAAGCTGTTTTGCTTGCTAACCTATAAATGTTTCAATATAACATTATTGGTGCCAATGTGGATAAAATTGGGTATAATCTCTATGCTTGCCAATTTTGGTAAAATTTTAAATACTTAGTTTAACTTAAATATTTTTTCATAAACTAAAAGGCAAAAGGTTAGGCACATGGCACATTGTCTAACAGTAAACTGTACAAAACAGCACAACCAGAAAAAGTTTAATTCAGTTATGACCTCACCAAAATCTGATCTTGGGACCAAACAGAGATCAGAATCTTTGTCTCCACAGTTAACCAGAAGGGTAAGCCTGGAAGATAGCAACATGGCTTTAAAGGAGAATTCCGGGCGATTTCAAAACGTAGCTCTGTTGTTTGCATATCAGAAGTGCTCTCCGTAGCGTTAATAACTCAAACAATCCGTATTGCCAAAACCATGTTTACGTTTTTCTGCCAATAGACAACCATTACGTATTTACGGGGCAAGTTAAAAAGCGTGCTTTGAGCGACTAAACATGTTCAAAATGTCAGTACTAGTCCATATCCATTTGCACTGATTCCTTATAATAAACACAGCGAATTTGAACAAATAAGTTTGTGTACATACCTCAGTTTATTTCCCATTTTCCAGTGAAGTCCACACTAGTCGATTGTCGAAGTCATACAATTCAATATTCCAAAACGTATATTTCCAGACCACTGCTCAGCACATAGTGTTTTATTATTATTAAGTGTTCTTGCCTTTGGCAAGGAACACATACTATTATCCGACATATATATTATTATTATTATTATTATAGCAAAAATATGCCCCCCTACTCCTCCCAGAGCTTCAAAAATCGATACAAAGAGTAATGTACCAAAACGTGCGGCTCGATCCCGATCGCGTTGGAATTGTTTTGTGGAAGGTTTCGTAAA
>JACXGM010017832.1:0-19468 GCA_016801145.1 Umbra pygmaea | reverse complement strand
GCGCGACACAAGGTTTCTCCTCGCGCGACACAAGGATTCTCCTCGCAACCACAGCTCTGCTCTTGCAACTCCAGTCCTTCGCTCTCTCAAACATAATAGATGCTGCTTGCGCGAGACGTTCTGCGTGCGCGCGACATTTGGCGTTGATCTAACGCCATACTCCTCTTCATTTTGACACACATAAATAAATATCAGACACAAACTGAAACCTTTAACCAGCACACCATATCACTCTCTCCTCCTCTGCCCTTTACCTTCTCCAACTGTAATAGATTAATTTGATTTGGTAGAGTAATACATATTTTTAAAACCTTTTCCCTGTTATAAACATTATGCCAAATATGATGTCATATTCAGTCAATTTGTTTTACATTCTGATGTAGTTATTTGCTGCTGGAATGTGTTTAGCTGAAACCCTGTAGCCTTATAGTACAGCAGCTTCCTGTGTTATCTAGTGTTTATTTCCTGTACACAGCAAAATCACCAGCGATAAATCAACTCTGAGAGTGATAAATCAACACTGTGTTTATATACTTTATTAATTTAACACTTTCAGGGTTGGTTTAACACTGGTGATTTTGGGCTCGTATCAATACAGACATCTGTAACTATCCAATGTGGAAACCTTAGATGCCTCCTTGTCTTAGCAAAGGATAAAGGGATAGTAGTGACTTTGAATGCCCAAGATCCCTCCTTAGAATTGCATTGTAATTACTTTGGGTTTTCAATTAAACCAGTCCATATAATGCTATAGCTACCTGACACTAAAGTGGCACATGAACATAAGCAGGAAGAGTTGTAAAGAGAGTGTGAAGAGTGAACTGTGACAGTAAATTCTTCCTCTTTGTCCTTGTTATAAATAAATGTACATACACATTGTCACGCACAGCCTCAGACCTTCAAATGTCTCACCATGTTTCTCTCCTGTTCCTCATCTTCTCCAGACTCTCAGCAGGTAGGTGGAACATTTCTATAAACAGATGAAGAAACGTGACTGAATTCACTGTAAACACTAATTAACCTTATATTATTTAATGAGGAGCATTTAAATTCAATCTAAATGTGTTTTGTGTTGATGTGTTCCCAGCTGTGAATTTGCACGTGAAGACAGGAGGCTCCATCACCATCCCATGTCACTATGAGCAGAAATACACAAGTCATGTTAAATTCTGGTGTAAAGGATATCTCTGGAGTTCGTGCACTTATGCAGCACGTACTGATGACACTAAGAGCCGTGGTAGGACCTCCATCTCTGACAACATCAACCAGAGATTCTTCACTGTGACCATGACTGATCTGGAGCAATCAGACTCTGACAATTATAGATGTGTTGTGGAGATCAATGAAGGATCAGATATCAGAATAGAATGGTTCTACCTTACTGTCAATTCAAGTAAGAACATCTCACTACATGTTGTGACTAGAATAATTACTACACCGATTTGCCATAACATTATGACCACCTGCCTAATATTGTTTAGGTCCGCCTTTTGACACAATAACAGCAGCCTCATATGCAACAAACTGTGATACACTGTGTTCTGACACCTTTCTATCAGAACCAGCATTAACATTTTCAGCAGTTTGAACTAAAGTAGCTCTTTTGTTGGATCAGACCACACGGGCCAGATTTTACTTCCCATGTGCATCAATGAGCCTTGGCCGCCGGCCCTGTCACTACTTCACCACTTTTCCTTCCTTGGTACAGACCACTGCATACCGAGAATACCGCATAAGAGCTGCAGTTTTGGAAATGCTCTGACCCAGTCGTCTAGCCCAGAGGTTTTCAACCCATGTGAGATAAGGACTCCCCAAGTGTGCTGTGAATTCTATCAAAATCTGATGTTATTTTTTGGGTGGCGATCTACGCAGCACGTTGTTCTCAATGCTCTTTTCACTGTATAGTGAGGATCTCCAAGCTGATGTGCCAGAGATCAAACTGTCTCACATCATGCGCTCAGATCATGTACGATCCTCTGATCTGAATGGAGAGTGAAGCAAGCTCGCACCTACAGTTGACAAGTGCGCACATCCATGCCACTGAAATCGTGTGTTTTAAGAAGGCTATTTGGAACCATGTTCAGATTTATGTTTTTTGTTTGATTGCAAAAATATTTTTAAGCAACTACATGTACACGATTGTTCATTCAGTATAGTTTGCATGGCCCAGGGAGAACGGACAAGGCAAGTGATTGCATATAAAGGTTAGGCATTTTCAGTTACTGTAATCACTGTGATGCTTAGCTCTATTTCATTCAAACATTTATGTTATGGTGTTTACTAAATTATGTGTGGTGCACTTGAAAATGAAAGATACAGAGAAAGTGAAAGACAGTCATGTATTGACAAGAGGCGTCAAAGTTCAATAGCATACAAATGAATGTGTTTTGGTCTGGCAAGTTTGAATTAGCACGCAAACGTTGTGCTAAGATTTCTGCATGAAGGTATCGCAGGAGGAATGGTTTTGAGAAACACAGCCCAACTACAGCGCTTCGTTTTGGCAGTGCACACTTAGTTTCAAATGTGAGTTGTTGTCCAGTATGTACACCCATACCGATCTGTCTGAGACCAGAGTGTGTGTGTGTGTGCGCGCGTGTGCGTTTGTGTGTGTGTGTCAACCTGGACTGTGGTTGATGTGTGTGTGAATGAATTTCAGTGTGTTATTTGTTAGGATGTATGGTTTGCAAGTCAGGGACTATATTAGGTTAGGTATAACATTTTATAAACCCTGTTGTTTCAATGAACTTAGGTTGGGCATATAATTTATATGAAACTAGTTAAATCAACTGATATTGATTTTTCAGAGCATTTATTTTCAGAAAGTGACAACTTTGCAAAAAAAGAAAATAATTTAAAAACAACAGAACAGTAATGTGTTAACTTAGGTAGAGTACAGAAATCAATATTTGGTGGAATAATAACAATTATTTAACAATAATAGGCTTCTATTCATCTTGGTAATGCTCTCTAACAATCTTTATCATTGATGTTGGGTGACTTTATAAATTCAAATAAATTCAAGCAGATAAGATTCGTTTGATGGCTTGTGACTATCCATCTTCTTTTTGATGACATTCCAGAGGTTTTCAATGAGGTTGATTTAAGAAAAATTTGTTTTTTTCAGATTGTACATTGGGCTCAGAAATTACAGGCACCCTTGACTGGCAATGCACAAACAACACTTTAAAAAACATCAAAATATTGTTTATATACACTTGAACAAAAATATAAATGCAACACTTTTGTATTTGTCCCCATTTACCATGAACTGAACTCAAAGATCCAATAATTTTTTTATGTACACAAAAGGCCTATTTCTCTCAAATATTGTTCACAAATGTGTCTAAATCTGTGTTTGTGAGCACTTCTCCTTTGCTTAGATAATCCATCCACCTCACAGGTGTGGCATATCAAGATGCTGATTAGACAGCATGATTATTGCACAGGTGTGCCTTAGGCTGGCCACAATAAAAGGCCACTCTAAAATATGCAGTTTCATCACACAGCACAATGCCACAAATGTCACAAGTTTTGAGGGAGCGAAACTGACAACTCCCACGTGGTGATTTAAAGCCACAACAGGTGGAGTCAGTACCCCGGCCAGCTTCACAGCCTACTGAATTGTTTATGATTCCTTAGGCTCCAGAACTGGTCTACGATCATCTTTCTCTTTTGAACTGCAGCTCTTGTGTGTTGTTCCTGGACTGCAGTGTACAAACCTATCAAGTGGTTCAAGGAAGGAAAAGCGGTGAAGCAGTTACAGGATCATGGGTAGCCAAGGGTCATTGATAAATGTATTGAGTGAATGCTAGCCTGTGTGCTCCGATCCAACAGACGAGATAATGTAGCTCAAATTGCTGAAAAGTTTCATGGTGGTTCTGATAGAAAGGTGTCAGATGACAGTACATAGCAGTTTGTTGTGTATGGGGCTGCTGTTTTGGAGGCAAAACGAGGACCTACACTATATTAGGCAAGTGGCCATAATGTTATGGCTGATCAGTTTGTTCACTAATTTAGTGTATATTGTTCCTCAAACCTGCAATATCGTATACAAAATCATAATCATATTACAAATTGCATACAAGCACCTACAAATGGCAAGTATTCTTTTTTGTCCTAATATATGACAATCACCGTTTTTACCCGCAGATGGCTCAGTGGGTAGGGAGTCAGACTTGTAGTCAGAAGGTTGCCAGTTCGATTCCCGACTGAGCCAAATGTCGTTGTGTCCTTGGGCAAGACACTTTACCCTAATTGCTCCCAGGTCGTTGCTGTAAATAAGAAATTGTTCTTAGTCAACTTACCTGGTTAAATAAAGGTTAAATTAAATTAAAAAATTATATCTTACAGCCACAAAAAATGGCTCTTCTGTTTTCATTTCCTGATATCAAATATAGTTCATCCTGACCTTTGCACTCTGCATTTCAGGTACTCCAGGACTTTATGTAAAGCAACAGGATGTGACTGGAGTTAAAGGAGGAAGTGTCACTATCTGTTGTTACTATAGTAACGCTGGGAATAAAAAGTGGTGCAGAATAGGTGGTGGTTGTGTGTGGCATTCTGGGACAATAGATGGAGCAGTGGTAACAACAACATACACCACTGATGCCAAAAACAGCAATATTTATAAAATAACTATGATTGGACTGAAGATGAGTCACGCTGGCTGGTATTGGTGTTTAGTGGGAGAACAGAGAGTACCTGTTCACATCACTGTCAATCAACATGCCACAACATTGAGTACTACCAACTGTAAATGTAAGTACAAAGCAATGCTGTAATTTATAATTTATCATTTTATTCAATCCTTATTGGACACTTTCTGAAATAATTTGGTTTAATAACTAAAAAGGTACTAAAACTGATTCATGGTTTACTGTTTAATATGACTCACATCACAGATACAGTCCGCGTAATTGCAAAACAATTTTACAGTTTAGTCCATAGTTTTGTATATTGTTTATATTTTATGCACACTCTATGTAGAGTTACTGTGATTAGCTTGAAACCTGACATGTTCTCAAGGCTATTACTGGCATTCACTAACTGAGCTTCAGGCAGGGAATCCATAACAAATGTGTGATGTATGGTTTGATGAAGTAGAGGAAGTCCAGTTGACAGAACTGTCAATCAAACCAGAGCTATACAGTGATGTCTGATGAATTTGCTGGGTGGGCACAACCTCCAGACCCAGTAGAACAAGAGAGAAAATATGATCCTAGACCTAGACACTTCAGGGAAATAACCCCCTGAGTTGGGACCCGTTTAAGCTCTAGGGTGCCTAAATTCAAGTTCTTTAGAACCTAGAGGCTTAAATAGTTCTAAATGTCTCCAAAAATCATGGATTGCATCTTTAAGTCAATTACATGTCCATGGTAGTCTGTCCCAGTCATTTATTGGTTCCCTTTCTTTTTACTTAACTGTAACTCAAACACCAGCCAATCCACAACCATCTGTCAGTTCAACTTCTGTCCATGTGGTGAAGGCCTCTCAGCCTAAAAACAGCTCTTCCTGTCCTGATGAAGAAAACACTACCCAAGTATCTGAGGAGAGAAAAGAGGAGGAACACCACCAATGGTTATCACTGCTTTTGTTTTGTTTCACAGTTATTAATCAACCAAAAGATCTCCAGAAACGTAGATTATTGAAATTAATATTTTCAGTACAGTTTTATTTAAAAATTATGTATATTATTGTAATTGTTTACTGGAATACTTAATTATCAGCACTGTCACAGCAACACAAAATCATGTTAAACCTTTATTCTGGCAAACCTACATAAACATCCATCTTGTCTGTTCACCATCAGGTTGAATGACATAAAATACCTGTTGATTCCTCTGGGCTTGTTGGTGTTGTTGATAACTGGTGTTTTAGTGGCATGGAAGATGTGGAGAAAGCATTGCAAGTATTTCTATTACTTTTTTCACCTATGATTATTTATATATTACAGTATTATATTCAAATCATCATATTTGTTATAATGGCAACATATCTTAGGGTACAAACATAAATCAGACACAAAATAAAATATTAAATGGATAGTATACATATTAGTATACATTACCATAGAAAGCATACAGTATACATAAAATAATGTACAAGGTATTGGGATGTTTACATCAACACGTACAAATAAACAATAATTCAATGATCCATCTGTCCTCTTAATTCTGGAGAGGTTAACATTCATGTCACTAACATTGACTTTCCATGTGTAAGTACCAAATGTAACTGCACCAGGTTAGGCTATTCAGAATAGTTCCACTATAACTTAGGTCATA
The DNA here is from genome assembly GCA_016801145.1 of Umbra pygmaea. Classification (NCBI taxonomy): domain Eukaryota; kingdom Metazoa; phylum Chordata; class Actinopteri; order Esociformes; family Umbridae; genus Umbra; species Umbra pygmaea. Next base: position 13,184 of record JACXGM010017832.1, on the reverse strand, counting down.
ACTAACTAACCCTGTAATGTGTAAAATGTGGATTTATACACACAAAGCTAGCACTGGGAATATGTTTTCAGAAGTAATGTCATGTATGGTCAATGGATATTTCCCAAAATCAGTTTAAATGGTTTGTATTAGGCATGGATGTTTCTAAGCATTACTTTGTTACTACCAAGTAAAAATGTTGGGGTTAAATCAACCCCCTAAGTGTTAAATTAACACTCTTCAGTGTCTATATAGGTTAAGTGTTAATTTAACACTGACGTTTTTGCTGTGTACTAAACAATTTAAATAATTACCCAAAACAAGGTAACAAACATTAAAGTGGTTAATTTCTCTCCCTCCTTATTTCAGGGGACAATAAAGCCAGTGACCAGTCAACTAGTTCAGCGGTAGGATTTGTTCATTGTGTCTTTTTAAGCATACAGTACATATCTGTCTTTCTATTGCTGATATCCATTATATTTTTCATGACTAAATCTCTGTGTCTTTGACAAAGCCTGATCCATTTAATGAAGATGTGATATTCAGTACTGTGGTCTTCAAGATGAGGACACAGCAAAGTGTACAGACCAATGTAAGAACAACAATCATTATTAGACACAGAGAAAACTAAAAAGCACATTGTAAAAATTTCTTATTCTACAGATATTCCCATTGCCGTAAAGATGTGGGAATAAATACTTATCAATATGATAGCATCCAACTTTGATAGAATTTTCACAGTAAACAAACAGTAGACACTTTTGTTAAACATTTTGACTAGAGCCAACTCAATTATCTTTGTTTGCTGTCCAAATAAATATGTGAGTGTAAGTACTAAAAGTATGAACCTTCATTGTGTTTATTTTAAACATACTCTATCACACTTTCAACAGGCAGATCCAGTAGATAATGTGGTCTACAGCTCAGTAGCTCAACAAATGATGACACAGGTCAGTGTTGCTGTTTCCTGTCTGATCTCCTACATACTGTAAATGATTCATGGCACAAACATGCAATAAATTAGTATTCATAATGATGATCCAAAAAGTTTATAGAGTCACAAGCTTGACTTCCTACAGCCATTGTAACCTGTTCTCATGGCAATACGTGGGTAACTGTACGCAATGGACATTTTGATGCACTGCATAGACAGACTTACGATAGGATCATTCAAAATGTGAACTTTTGTATAACTGAAATGGTCAGTTTACTGGAACAGTTCCAAAAATAGACCAATTTTAAAGTATTTGTGGAATGTGTGGATCAGGCATCCTAGAGCCCTGTGTTCCACTGCTACTTTGCTTCTAAAGCTAATCAGGGTTGGGCCTGGTTAGTCCCTGGATGGGATACTAGTGCTGCCGGAAGTGGTGTTGGAGGGCCAGTAGGGGGCACTCTTCCCTCTGGTTTAAAGCTCATTCCCAATGCCCCAGGGTAGTGATGGGGACATCTGCTCTGCGTAGGGTGCCGTCGTTCGGATGGGACGTTAAACGGGTGTCCTGACTCTCTGTGGTCATTAAAAAAATCCCATGGCACTTATCGTAAGAGTAAGGGTGTTAACCCCGGTGTCATGGCCAAATTCCCAACCAGGCCTCTCATTTCAATCAAGGCCACCTAATAATCTCCCTCCTTCCTAATTGGCATATATAACTACTTACCTCTCTACCTGATAGCTGATGTGTGGTGAGCGTTCTGGCACAAAATGGCTGCCGTGCATCACCCAAGTGGGTGCTACACATTGGTGGTAGATTAGGTGGGCTTTCCCCCTCACTGTGTAAACTGCTTTGAGTTCCTTGGAAAAGAAGCACTATATAAGTTGAATGCATTATTATTATTATTATTATAGCATGCTAGGTTGTGAGGTTAAGGTTAGGGTAAAATTAGATTAAGGTTAGGATAAAGGTAAACTGACTTTTTTTTAAAGCTTTGTTTCCACGTGTCGCCATGAGAATAGCCTGGCCATTGTGTGCTCGGAATATGGGACCAAATCCTTTGTTTGGCTTTATTAATATGTGAATTTCTCCCAAAAAATGTATATGTTAAAATGTTTACAGTAGATACATACTGTAACGCTCAGCCCTGTGTGGGCTGGGAAAAGGACTAATTTATGTTGCAGTTGCTTCCCTGTGTGTTCTTGTTCTAGTTGCTTCCCTGTATGTGTCCTTGAATTAGATTTCTCCCTTCGTGTTTGTTTTGATTAGGGTTCCTGCTCCTCCCTCCTATGTCATGTTCACGTGTTTTGGCAACCAATAGATCCCCGTTGTTATTCATCATGGTCACAGGTGTTTGTCATTATCCCTCATATGGTTCAGTATTTAGCTTTTGTGTTGTTAGTGCTTACCCCTGTTGATTATTGTTTCCTGTTGCATGTTCCTTGTGTGTTATATTTCTTATGTACATTTGGTTTTATCCCCTCGAGGCAGTATTTTGTTTTCTTCTGAGTCCTCCGGTAATAAATATGTTTTGTTTCGAGGCATACCTTCGCGCTTGTCTCATCCACATCATAACGCACTACAGGGTAGACTTGACACATACAGTAATGTGCTTTCACAACTTTTTAACAGTAAACATACAGTATGTCTGAACATGTAAACAAATACAAGATGATATTCTATTCTGTTTTCCAAGGAAACATTTTGACTTCAGAGTGTAAGTACAGCCAACTCAGTTTTCCAGGTTCTATTGTCCAAATTAATATGTTAGAGTACGTACTACAAGTATGAACTTCCTTTTTTGTATTTTAAGCGTGTTCCCCTACCTCACTTTCAACAGGCAGATCCAGATGATAATGTGGTCTACAGCTCGGTAGATCAACAGATTACGACACAGGTCAGTGTTGCTGTTAGATTAGATTCTTCAGTGTCATTGCACAAAACTATGGCAACAAAATGTTGATAGCATCTACTGTAAAATGTGCAGAATATGATGTCACGAAATACAGGATGATTAAGAATACTGAACATGTAGTATGTAAATAGTAATATTATGACTGAATATACAGTATGTAGAGTATATAAACACACTGTAAAAAAAATCTGTGAAAAATACAGTAAAAAGTACTATTATTCTTCGATTATTCTACGGACATTTCCTTCAAGACAATAACAGACAATACATTATAAACACAGTAGATATCCCTTAAAAGTAATATCAGATCTGTGTGTTAACAGACATTGACTGTGTTCACAAAGTATTTTCTGTTTTTTGTCTTGAAGGAAATGTCTGTAAAAAATTAGAAAAAGTGGTTACACTTTTGGAGAGTCCAAAATTCCATCTGTAGTTGCTCTACAGGTAGTTTGTTGATGATATGACTATCAACAAACCATCAACAAACTATTTGTTGATAAGCAACTAATTGTGTAGTTTAAGGGTAGGGGTAAGTTTAGAATATGTTTTAGGGTAATGGTTAAGGTTAGGGTTTAACATTAGGGGAAGGGTTAAGGTTAGGATTAGGGTTAGTAGATAGTTTGTTAAAATGTTGTTGCTAGTCTGCAGATAATCTGTAGAGCATCTACAGATAGACTTTTTGGACTATCAAAAGAAAGTGTTACCGAAACAGTACTGGCAGCAAATTACCAGTACTTTTTACATTTTTTTCATGGATTTTATTTACAGTGCAGTATACAGTACAGTAATATTGCAAGTGATATAAAGTAAGTGAACTAGGTATGTACATTACTGTGTATGTACAGAAGGTAATGATTGAAACATCAAATCAGTAAATGATACAGGGCACAAACACACAAACCAGTGTCCATATCGATGGTAGCTTCCAACACATTTGTGGAGTCAGAAGTTTATTTTAGACTTACTGTAGCCATTGTGTGCAAGGAATATGGGACCAATTCCATTATTTTGAATATTTCAATATGTGAATTTGTCCAAAATATGTTTAATATGTTAATGTTTACAGTAGATATTTTATTTTTCATTTTTAAACTGTGAACACATATTTTAACATTTGAACCAATACAAGGTGACATATTTTTTTTCCAATAAATGTTTTGATTTCGATGTAGAATTATAGCCAACTAAAGTATTTTTGTTTGCTCAAATTACAATGTGAGGAAGTGTAGGTAATAAAAGTATGAACATCCATTTTGTTTATTTTAAACATGTTCCCCTTCTACACTTTTTTAACACTCAGGGTCGGCTTCTGCTTTAACATCTTCTAAACCTCTTCAACATTTTTTTTGTCAGTGACCAGAAGTTTTGTTTCCTTTGCAGCAAAAGGGAAGCAGCATAGAGATCAGCCACTGAAGATTGAAGTCCCACCCAAATGTCTATAACACCTGTGGGAGCCCTTAATGGTGATCTTCATACAAAGTGCATCTATCCCTCTCTATGTTTCTGACCTAATGCAAACAACTAGCATTCAATTTCAACATTGCTTACAGGTCCGACTTTGATAACAATCATGGTTTATAGGTGTTTCTTTTGTAACGAAACACTACAGACTTTAGGGAAAGATTATCTTGTATGAATTTCTTTTTTATATTTAAAAATGTCAAGAAAAGTTTTATAGCTTTGTAAATGCATTTCGGAAAGAGGAACTAAACCTGTAACTCTTTGATCAGTAACAGTTTGGCTGTCCCAAAATAACGTTTCATGTACCTAAATGTCTACATTTTGGGTATGCTCTGTAGATTCTTGCCTAGTTTTTATCTATTCTTATCTATTGTATGACTATTTTGATACGCCTACAGTATGTAACTAACTATTGCACTGTGATCTTTAAAATAACAAGAACAATCAAAGAATGGACTACTGTGTTGTTACACAGAAAATTAGATGTGGCACCCCCACTGTTTTTTTTCTGGTTATGCTATTGGTTCATACTGTATACCTGCCGCGGTCGGTGGATCTTAATTGGGGAGGACGGGCTCGTATTACGCTCGGGACCGGAGTGAATGGAATGGTGCGCAACGAACAAAACCAATAGTTTTTTTGTTTTGCACACATTCCAATCACTCCGGTTCTGAGCGTAATACGAGCCCGTCCTCCCCAATTAAGATCCACCGATCGCGGCTGCATAACTTACAAACACAATCTTGTTCATTAACCATTTATGTCCGGCAAAATGAAACTGTTCTTTCATACATTGTATAAATAGCCTACTCTACAACGTTTCACACATGTTTCAGGAATGCATTCTGGAACATAATAGAGTAGGCAACATACCCATTGGTTAATCTACAGTATGCAGGAGCTATATAAATGCAGTCCATTTACCATTACCTATTTAAAAGACAAACCCACCAGTATTATTTAAATTAAAAGTAATAGTTTCTTAAGAAGTGATTAGCACTGATTATACAAATATACAACTACACAGGGTTGTACCAGGGTTTGAACCCGCAATTGCAACTCTTTCACTTTACTGTGAGGTGCCCTAGCCCACTGCACTACTTTGAGCCTCTTAAGGAAACTAGAACTCAATACTGTTTTTTGAGCAGTCCTTATATACATGACCTGAGATATAGATAACCTTATAGACATCATATAGTGACTTCTAAAAGGACAGTTTGAATGGCTTTTGAGCAGTTAGGACTGTTTTAAACTATAAACAATATTCCCAAAATAACATGAGATTATTCATAGCAACACACACCTAACGTAACAACAATGTATGACAGTCCTGGAACAAGTAGTCTATAGGCACACAGACATGTTCATTTATTGAATTAGAACACAGGTAATATCTTTCAAACTGATTTTTGGTGAGCTTCTCTTCAAAATGTGATATCTGTTTGAATAAAGTAATATGTAAAAGTTGCAAACAAGTATTGCACTGTACTGTAGGCTACTAAAATTTTGCTGTGTTTTCTGAGTAGAGCATTTGAAATAGTCTAGCGCCACTCTGTTCCAAACCATACCGACTTCGATGGCATTGATTGTGTAATAAACCTGCCAGCTGTTCTGTTGCAAACAAAGTAAAGTATCTTGTGAGTCTTGTCAATTACTGCTCAGAGCTTAGGTAATATATATATATATATATATATCATTCTAATTCAGGTTAGAGGTGCTACATAGATCTTGGCAATCCAGCCAGGAGCAGTTTGTGGTTATCGGTACATGTTACATCCAGTGATTTGTCACTGTTTGTATTGTTTGGTTGGCGCTTTGCTTTTTGTGTCTCCCTCTGTCCATCTCTATGTTTCTCCCAGGTGTTCCAGTTTGTCCCAATCATCCAGTTCCTGCTCTCCTGTTTGAATGTTCCAATCAGAGACCACTGCTCATCAATTACCCATCTGCCCCATTTCATCAGTGACAAATCAGAGGCCATTTCCTTCTATTTAAACTCCTTTGTCTCTGGGCAAAAAACAAAGAGAACAGAGGGGGATTGTTTTGCCTTCTAATTATTTGTTTGATAAAGAGATTGTAGTTCAGAGATATGTAGAACAGCTTGGCACATTTGTTCGCAATTCATCATAATCTCAGACTGTAAATTGATGAGTTGTATTTTTTGGGTTGTTTTGCAATTTCACTTACTACAACATGGATGTTTTTCAGTCTGAAAACAGTAAGGTACCCAACTCAGTCCTAGTCAGTGGTCTTTCTGGTACTGATGTAGAGGATGAGGTGGTTCACATTTTGGGGAAATATGGGTCAGTTGAAAGAGAAGTTAAGATATATAGTTCTGATGCTGATTTTAAGAACACAGCTGTTGTTGAGTTTCATTTTGGCACAGCTATTCAAACACTCCAGAGTGACTTACCGGGCACTATTTTAACGATCTGAAACGCAACTATCAAACGCAAAAAGCAAGTTACATTGTGGGAGGGTCCCGGGCACTGTTGCTATTTTACCGGCGGGATAAATGACTCTTGCGCCCGACACACATCTAAAATGAGTAGGTCTGAAGTAGCTTTATTAGTCATAGGTGTGGTTTGGGCGTAACGTGCTATAAACCAATCAGAGCGTCATCTCACATTCCCCTTTAAGAGCACGCGCGCATGTTCCATGGTGGATTGCTATTATAACGGCGGATTATTGATTTTTCTTTTTTACAAAATGTAAATAAAGAAATGTCACCAGACATACTTTCCGATGTTTTGGGCTCACTCTCACTAAATCACGAGGTTATGAATGCATAGTAATATTTTTGCAATGTAATCTAACAGAGTGAGATTACTTTGCTTGCCTCACTATTCTTTCAAATAAGCTCTAAGGCATTTGGGTTAAGTGGCAAGCAACGGCACGTGCATTTCAACATCACGTCTTGTACAGCGATCCGTCTCCTTAAGTCCTATAATATTTCCTAATTTATGTCATCAACACATCCATGATTGCGAATAATTCATTCTGAATAAGGTTGGGTAAATGTGTACACTAGATGTATGCTAATTTTTTCCCCTCTTCGGACACACAATTATTTCCCTTGTGTGGTAATATTTTCCTTCTAATTATGTATTGCAATAATGGGAACTGCTACATTTGTGTAGATGAGGAGCAATAAAGTGTATGCGCGTTGTGCACACGCTACATTATGGCCAGGGGCGGACTGGCCATCTGGCATACTGGGCACTTTCCCGGTGGGCCGACGCACATTTTGGGCCGACCCAACTGCCAACTTAAAAAAAAATAATAATAAACCAGCCTATAAGGGCTAGATCCGCAGCCCATTGTTTTTTCAATTGACACTGGGCTGCTGGCCCAAAACACTTTAGTCAAAAAGATCATATATAGGCTAGGCTTTTTTTCTGACAGACACATGTAGCTCAGCTACATTCAGGCATGGTTGGTTCAGGCATGGTTCTAGAAGGGGCCAAACACGTTCGCCTGGCAACACTATCTTATTTCGGCAACACAAACTCTAAATTGTCTTTTCAGAATAATAGCGCTTATTTTAATTCATTTCAATAATCATTGTGAAGTCATTACAAAGCTAGTGAATTGTAACCAAATGCAATTGTATTATGTGTAAAGAAACAAGAGTATATGATTGCAAAACAAACATTTAACATGTTATCAATTACAATGTTTCATAAAAAAAAGTAACAAATACATGTACACAGAAATTAATTGAATATATTGTCAGTTTCTCATGTGAAAACATGATTGCATTTGAAAATCATTCACTAGAGTCAGTTTTATCTAACAATAGACTATTTTTAGCAAAACAAGAACAGACCCTGTATCTTTACAATGAATCAACAATGATTATTGTAATGAATTACAAGCGCTATTATTCTGAAAGGACAAATCAGAGTTTGTGTTGCCGACATAACATAGTGTTGCCAGGCAAACGTGTTTGCCCCCCTGCTAGAACTGCGCTTGCATTGGTTGTTTTCTTATTTGACACTGAACTGGCCCAATCATATTTTTAAACAGCATTCTCTTTGGGATTTCTACCTGTAGGGTTGCCAGATTTGGTGGTTTCCCACCCAAATGGGTGGTTTTGCAATCTGTTTTGTGGGCAAAAAAGGGTTTGGGCGGGTGGATAAAAATTGTGCTAGTTTGAGATCAGTTTGGCTGGTTGTTGTAGCTGAAACACCGGCACATTAGATCTTTCTTCCTGTGACCCTCTGTTTGGCAGGCAGTCTCATTTTTTTTCATGAAAACTCACCCTTCTAACTGTCTTACAGGGAATAACCTAGCTCAGGCAGTTTGACCAGTGAGTTTTTGTGAATAACATGTTATTCAGAATGATTTTATCAACACACCATTGTTCAGGTTATTGTGTTCATTAAATGATTCTAAACAACAATTATGCAAAGTGATTCTGGTCAAAACTCCAGGCCCAACTGCCTGTATTAGACCTAACTGTTGTAAATCACAGGTGTCAAACTCAAGTTTGCTATTATATTTGTTAGAGATGTGTAGAGATGCCCTGCCATGCATGAATGTTCTGCTTCTGCAAAGAGTGCATTGACACCCCTGTTCTAAATAATATGTTCAACATGATTTTCATGAAAATGCTAGGCTTAACTGCCTGTCTCAGGTAGGGGCTTAACTCCTTGGAATTAATTGTTCTAAATCACCGGTGTCAATTTCAAGTTTGCCTTTAACCTATACTTTTCTGATTTTAAAATGTATTCAACACCACTTTGTTTGGAAAACAGTGATCATCGGATCATCTTTTCTCATGTCAGTTAATAAACTGCTACTTTTATCAATCACTGATCAATCTTATACCATCCTTTTCTGTTTCTCTCTCCCTCTCTCTGTCACACACACACACACAGACAAAATGTCCTCTCCTGATTTTTTTTAAGGATTTATCTAAGGAGTTCACCTGCATGCTTTATGATTGGTTGGAAGTTTACAATTTATTCAACACCACTTTTTTATATACATTATTTAATGTGTCAATTCCCACTGATTCTTGCATACTCATTACATGGCGTTAGTAGTTTTAAGGAGTAAGAGTTGGTATACATATTCAGGGGAGCTATTAAAGGACAGGTGGTATTTGTGATCTTGTGGTGGGCCGGTCTGGGCCAAAATGCCAGGGCCGATTTTTGGTCCCAGTCCACCCCTGATTATGGCCAACCATGCGCCCTTAAAATAGCATCTGAAAAACACGCTACTGACTTTTAACCAGGTTTCTCCTGGTCAGTGGCGGAATTGTTTTCGGGATTTGAAATGAGATCTTTATAGGCCTCTGAAGTCAATTAAATTAAAATTTCTTCAAAATGCTACAGTAAAACAGTTTCATATCGTGTTTATATACTCTATGGGACGTCCTTTATTAAATCTGGTCATTCTTTTTTCTACTTATTTGAAATTAGATCTTTATAGGCCTCTGAAGTCAATTCAATTGACATTTCTTCAAAATGCTACAGTAAAACAGATTCATATTGGGTTTCTATACTTTATGGGACGTCCTTTCGTAAATCTAATCATTCGTTTTTTCTACTTATTTTAAATGAGGTCTTTAAAGCTGAAGTTGATTGTTGTGACATATCTTCAAAATGCTACAGTAAAAAAGGTTCATATTTTGTTTCTATTCTGTATGGGACGTCCTTTCGTAAACCTAATCATTAGTTTTTTCTACTTATTTGAAATGAGGTCTTTATAGACTTCTGAAGTTGATTATTTTGACTTATCTTCAAAATGCTACTGTAACGCAGCCCTGTGTGGGTTGGGTAAAGGACATAAAGTTACTGGTTGCTTTCGTGTGTGTTTCCTGTCTTTAGATTTCTTCCCTGTGTTATGTTTTGGTTCCCCCTAGTGTCCTTTCTGTGCTTGGCATGTTGGTTTGGTTCTTCAGTATTCTTATGTTATGGTCACATGTTTTCTGTCGTCCTATAGTTTGCGTCTATGTTGATTATGTTCCCGGGTGTTGTGTATTAGTCCTAATTTGTTTGAGTATTTAGTGTGTGTGTTTCTTTCTAGCACATGTTGTTTATTGTTCCTTTGACGGTGTCCTCGTGTGTCCCAGTGTATCTCACCCTGTTTTGCCCCTCGAGGCAGTTTTACTTTCTACTCAAGTCGTGGGGAATAAACAGCTTATAATTTATCGCATCTCCTTCGCGCCTGTCTCTATTTTCTCCGCACACCAGACAAGTACCGTGACAGCTACAGTAAAAAAGGTTCATATTGGGTTTATATACTCTATGGGATGTCCTTTAGTAAACCTGATCATTAGTTTTTTCTACTTATTTGAAATTAGGTCTTTATAGGCCTCTGAAGTCAATTAAAGTGACATATCTTCAAAATGCTACAGTAAAACAGTTTCATATCGGGTATCTATATTTTATGGGACGTCCTTTATTAAACTTGATCATTCATTTTTTCTACTTATTTGAAATTAGGTCTTTATAGGCTTCTGTTCTGAAGTTGATTATTGTGAAATATCTTTAAAATGCTATGGTAAAAAAGGTTCAAATCGGGTTTATACACTCTATGGGACGTCCTTCAGTAAACCTAATCATTAATTTTTTTCTACTTATTTGAAATAAGGTCTTTATAGGCCTCTGAAATTAATTATTGTGACATATCTCCAAAATGCTACAGTAAAACCGTTTCATATCGGGTTTTTATACTGTTTGGGACGTCTTTGAGTAAATCTGATTGTTAGTTTTTTCTACTTATTTGAAGTTAGGTCTTTCTTGGCCTCTGAACTCAATTAAAGTGACATATCTTCAAAATGCTACAGTAAAACAGCTTCATATTGGGTTTCTATTCTGTTTGGGACGTCTTTTAGTAAATCTGATTGTTAGTTTTTTCTACTTATTTGAAATGAGGTCTTTATATGTCTCTAAAGTCGAAAATGGCCTATATTTGGTTTCACATTGGGTGTGTATATTGTATGGGACATTGAATACAAGAGAACAGCAAACCATATGCAGTAAAATTATGTAGAAAGAGTGAATACTTTATTTTGTCTGGTTGTGCTGTAAACCTTTAAATAAAACAGTGTCTTGAGATTTTGACATATAAAGAAAAAAAACATTAGTCAAAGATGAAAAAATGATAACATAGATTACAAAAATTCAAAACATTGTTCCTCACAAGTATGGGCAAATAACGAGACAGAGAAAGAGAGCGAGAGAGATAGAAAGAGATATGCCTTGGCAATATGTACATTGATACGTCATGCCAATAAATCTATTTGAATTAAAAAAAATTAAAGAGAGAAATAAATAAGGAATGAAAGAGAAAGAGCGAGAGAAATAAAAACGAGAAATATAGACGCAAGCTTGTTCTCTTGCGGCTGTTCATGAAATTACGGTTCTCAATCACTAAGCACTCAGACTTTACTAGAGCCAAAATAAGAAAACGAACGAGTAGCAATCATTAAGCACTTCTTCACTTACGAAACATGTAAGACTCTCACTACAGATATACAGCATGGAGTAATGACAATGCAATGCACTTCCAAACTTAATGTGAAACAGGACTATAGGCAGTGGAACCGGACATTCAAACAATGAGGCACACACCCATATGACACCCGTAGACGTAAATAGTCAACCAATACACAACTCAAGTGAGAGACAGAAATAATCAATAACATATACATCAGGTGTGTGCAGTTTAAACTGGTAATGACAACCCATAATCTAACAGAAGAGGGAGCCAGACTCTCTACATTTACCCCTAACAATGAACACAAAACACTGACCCAGAAACCTAGAAGTGGAACCTGGAACAAAACACTACATATATATATACACAAGAACCCCCCAATGTCCTCCCAGGGGATACCGTTACACCTCCTAGCGTTTTTAAGCCCAAATAACAATGTACTTCTCAATAGAAACACTTTCTCAGTTACTTAAAGCAGTGGTTCTCAAACCAAATACCACTGATATAAAGTACCACCTATAAGCCACCATCTCTCAGTAACTACAGAAGAAAATCAATAGTCATTGTATGACCATGTAGTAGTTGAACATGTATTAGTTATGTTATGCTTAATTTAGGAATTTTAGTTGCAAACACATCCATTGTGCACAACAAATTACCAATTACTGTATTAAACTGTTTATGAGCAGTATGAGCACCTAAGAAAGCCTATTCTTGCCCGCATTGCCGCTGTAACTACATGGGCTAAGCTTTATGTTACAGCCACAACATGTTTTGATTAATGTTACAATACAACATTTTAAAACTTTTATATTTTCTATTCAAATGATGTACCACAAGTAGTACACATATCACAGTTTGAGGACCACTGACTTAGTGTTTCAATTACCAAGAGCACTTAAACCAAGTGAGGACTACAACACACCTGATAAACCAAAAAACTATTGCAATCAGAATACAGGGAAGGCAAAAATTGAAACCCTGATGAAGGTAGCTTGTCTGCCGAAACGTTGATTTGATTAAACCTATTTTGCATCAGAGCATGGAGTGTGCGGCTGTTCTTTTCTCTAAAAAGGCAAAAAGAGAAATCAGGCCATTTTCACCTGAACTAATACTACTCCTTAAATTCACTAAGCAGGTAAAACCTTCAGAGAAGGAAAAAAAACTGTTTCATAAGAACATTGGACCAATCACAGAAATGAATTCATGTCATCAATGTCTAAAGGGGTGTTGCTGGTTTGGTTCACTGCGCTTGTAACGTTTCCCAGTTCCCCTTCCCTGGAAACTGCCACTTCCATGTTCTTTTGTGTTTAGAACTACAATTCCCATTCCCCAGTTATACTTCCTGTGGACTACAGCTTCCTTAGCCATGCATGTTTAGAACTACAATTCCCATAGCCCGGACTCAATCAGCCTAATTCTGTACACCTGCACTCACCCAGTCCACATAT
>JACXGM010017831.1:0-19571 GCA_016801145.1 Umbra pygmaea | reverse complement strand
TCTAATATTTCCTAATTAATGTCATCAACACATCCATGATTCATGGAAATGTTGCGTAAAATACAACAAGCCACAAAGAATGCTGCGACTTGAGTAGTGTACCTGTTCTATCCAAACACCTGACGCGCATTTTCAGTGTGCCAAATGTTCGTTCAATTAGGCTACACTGCGTGTTTGTGTGTGTTTTTGATTAAACAGCCTTTTACGCACTTGCTGGCATCATAAATTGTGTCATCATTAACCATGTCTTTAATGGATAGCGGTTGTCCCCTTCACAGCCACCCATCCAAGGGGGGATTCCTCATGAAAAAGTTGCCATAAATGAGTCGTGGCTTGAGCTTGAGTAATTCTGAGTTAAGACATGGGTGATTTTACTATTAGCATTGCAAATTACGTGTGTATTCTATTTGATTGAATAGGTTCCCTTGAAGTTGATATATATCAGTGCAAATAATTTATTATGAATAATTTCAGTAAATGTGTACACTAGATACCTAGTATACCTATTATTCACATTTTCGGACACCAGAATGACTTCCTCAAGTGGTAATATTTTTCCTTCTAATTATGTATTGCAATAATAAAGAACTGCTACATTTGTGTAGATGAGAGGAATTGTTATGGTCAAGCATGCGTGTGTAGATGAGAGCTACATTATGGTCAAGCATGCGCCCTTAAAATATCATATGAATAACACGCCAATGACTTTAAACCAGGTTTTTCCTGGTCAGTGGCGGAATTGTTTTTGGTGACTACAAGATAGAACCAGGGAACGTTTGCGCCGGAACACGCCTCTTCTTTTCGCTGAACCGCCCAACGAACGCAAGTTCATTCCCTAATTTACCGACGTGCGTCTGTGGAGGGAAAAGTCCCATATGCGTCGGGTGTAAGATAGGAATGATACATGCGTTTGTGTAAAAAGTCAATTGCGCTGGGTGTAAGATAGGGCCCATTGAGCTACTCTAGCTAATACCAGGCATTGTCATGGGGCATAATGCAGACATACAAATCTGTGTAGTGTCGGTTGTAGGCAATTAGCACAGATTAGCATCTGTGTTTCTGTATAAACTTGGATGAAGAGGACTTAACATTAAAAATGATGGTTGACTTATGGTTGAAAATATAATGAATTAGAGCTAGGTATAGTAGGTGAACTATTGTAGCTGTCGATAGACTTCGGAGGATTTACGGAATGATTTACTGGTGAAGGTAAATAGCTAGCTAACTAGCTACCTCAAGACAAAGTCACTCAACTGGGGAGTAGCCTTTGAGGTAACATCAGAAACATATTTTATCATAGGTGTTGATCACAGCTGCTATCTTGCTGGCTGGCTAGCATGTATCTTTTGTGCGTATTGTGTGATAATTGTGATTTAATTCCCAAATTAATCTGTGACAGATTATGGTTCAATCTGCACCTACTGAAGCAAGATATAGCTCTCGGGCGCTGTTCTTCAGCTTTTGGGTTTGGCAACTTACAGTTTTTTACAGTCGCCATGGGAGCAACTTCACAACCGTGATGTCACTTTTCAAAAATCGAAAACAACAAAACTCAAAATGGTCATTACTTGGAACACATGTTCCAATGTTCAAAACACTGCGTTGTGCATTCATACTTTTAAAGAAACATTGAACTTGCAGAATCATATGTTTGAATAATCACACTGTAAACCCGAATAGTAAGCAGGACTCAAAAAAATTAAGGAAACTTATTACCTCAAAAGTTTTGAGTTCTTGAAGTACTTCCTTTTGAGTTCAGAATACTTAAAATACCTTCAAACATTTTAAGTGCACTGGAACAATTCTTTTCTGTTTGAGTTCATAGAACTTAAACATTTACATTTAGTATAACAATGTGTGCAGCTTTACAAACAAAATACTGCCCATAATAGATTTACAGTGACTTGAAACTGCATTCCCTTAATCAATGTAATGTTTTTCAGTCTCACTTCGTACATTTTGTTTGGAAATGTTCTCAAAACAGTTAAATGATGGCAAAACACAGTGACTGTTAATTTCATGAACTCAAAAATGTTAAGGTAATAAGTTTCCTTAATTTTTTTGAGTCCTGCTTACTGTTAGGGTTTACAGTGCAATAAATGCCATAGAAACATATTTTACATTAAATGAGTAGTACAAAAAATGTGATACATGTTTCATTATGGAAGTACACGTAAATACCTCACTGTAAAAACAGGAGTGAAGTGATTACAATGGACACTGTGGATTCATTGAACAAAATCTTAAATTTATTGGAGAAATACAATAAATCACAATATAGATTTCTTTGAATTAAAGAAAGAATAATTACCTACAAAAAAGATAATACTAAAGTAAAACATCAACTGCAGTGTTCCTCACCTGGCTTACTGTAAAAAACAAAACAAAGAATTGATTTTCCCTGTATATTTCCTTCAACCCTGTCTTGTGGTTTTGGCAACAGGTTCTTATCTACAAAGATTTCAACTGATGTTTTCATTGGCCAAACATCTTGGGGAGAATATTCGGGCATGGTGAATCCAGGCCTGACACTGGTATTGCGTGATTTTATTACATGTCTCATCGTGGTGAAGGTTGACTTGTTCATGAGGGCACCAATGTATATACCTTCCACCTCCATGAATTCCTCAATGGGGTTAAAGAAAGGAGAGTATGGGGGTAAGAACAGGGTGGTAAATTGTTCTTGCACCATTTGATCATGGTGAAAGCTGACATTATCCCACACAATGACATAGGCCACACCATCAGCTCTACAGACCTGATTTGGCTCATCAAGAAAGCTTACAAAGAGAGCTGCATTATATGATCCAATACACGGTCTGCATACCACCACCCCATCTGCCATTATAGCAGCACACATGGTGATGTTAGCCACATGTTGTCCAGGTACTTGGATGGTTGCCCGCTGGCCAATGAAATTCCAGGATGAACACCATCCAGCTCCAAATCCTCAAAAGATATCTTTTTTATATGCTTGCAAAATATTTTTACAAGGAAGCAAATCTTTTTTACAACTACAAAACTGTTTTACTTTCACAAGTTTGCTTCCCTCTGTCTGCGTTTCTTTCAAAAGGAACATGGGTCAGTCAGAATGTTGCCTCTGCCTACCTTATATGGTTTAGTCTCTATTCTGCTGGTAAAATGAGAGTAAGAACACATTTAGTCACATCACCTACTCTGTGGTACACATTGGCATGCAGTATACAGTCACCTGACAATTGACAGTAGCCAGGCCTGGCTCTTGGCACAGGTGGACAAGGCGGTTGCCAAGGGCACCAAGATTCGTAGGGGTGCAGCATTGTGGGCAGCCAAACATTAAGAACTTGCTGCCTGCTGTATGGATAGTTGCCGGTGCACCTAAATAAATCAAGAGCACCCCTCTCTCAAATGGATATAATTAAATTAGTTGCACTGTCCTTTCGTCGCGAGCAACACTCAACTCTGTACTTGACTGGTGGTAGCTGGGGCGCTAAGTTAACTGTAAGCCTCTCAGACCCTGGCTAGTTGAAGGAATCACAGTCACAAACAATGACAGATCAGCGAATCTGTCAGGTGCACAGGGGATAAGTCAGAAAGGAAGAGTGGAAGAAATCTCAAAACAGTTTGTACTCTTAGAGTGGGGGGACTGGAGTGTGTGTGATTGGTTATTGGTGTCAATGGATCACGTTATCCTGAAACGTTCATGATGTTATGCAATTTTCATTTAAATTTTCAGCAGTTTTATCAATTGATAGTTAGATCATTGTAATGAAATGAATACAGTCATCTCAGATGTAATGTGTTAATTGCATTATGAAATGGCAAGACTTTTATGTTAAATTGTGTAATTTTGCACGGTTGAGTTTAATTTAATTAACAAATGACCTTAGGTTTATGTGAATTGTATCCAAGCAATTGGAGAGAAAAACCTGAGTTTTGAAAAATGTGCATTTTGATAATCGGTTGGGATCGACATCAAGTTTCAAAAATGATTGCAAAAGTGACTATAAAAAACTGTAGCTCCTATGAAAGGTCATCGTAATGCTACAGGATACAAAAATATTTTACAGTTGAGTGATTCTAACGTTGTGGCAACAGTTTAGGGAAGGCACTTTCTTCTTCCAGCCTGACTGTGCTGCACAAAGTGGGATCCATAAAAACAGGGTTTGATGGGTTTGGTGTAGAGGAAATTGAGTGGCCTGCACAGAGCCCTGACCTCATCCCCAATGAACACCTTTGGGATGAATTGGAACAGCAATCACGAGCCAGGCCTTTTTGTCCAACATCATTGCCTGAACTCACAAATACAGAAAACACCCAACAAAATCTTGTGGATCCTTCCCAGAAGAGTGGCGGCTGTTATAGTGCCCATGGTTTTGAAATGGGATGTCCAATAAGCTGACATGGTTTCGAAAGCCAGGTGTCCACATACTTATGGCTTATGTTGTGTATTTTCCCTACTAATTCTGTCATATTCTCTTGAAAATGTGGTTGAACATGACATCGCAAATCTCCACAAATCTGCCCTGCAGCAGGAGACAGTTCCGCCGCTTCTTCCCTGTGATGACTAAATTATGAATAGGGAGTTGAGTTAAGTATTTATGAACACAAATCGACAGAGAGTTGGAGGGGCAGAGCCAGAAAGGGGCGAAGCAACGGAGGGTGAGAAAAGAGATCTGAGGAGAAGAAAAGCCGAAGGAAAGAGATATAGAGTGAAATATGAAGAGAGCGTGTGCGTGAGGACCAGGGAGTATGGCGAGGCACAGCACTAGCGCTAAGTGCATAAGTGGCAGCATGCAGCCATTGAGGTGGAATTGGACTCAGTGAGAGGGTATTGTCCTGGGTTAGGCCTGGTATTATTCACTCCTGTTGGCTGCTGAAGCAGAACACATCGACAAGAAGGTTCTAGGCTGAGTGAGCTCACTTGGAGAATAAGATGGCCTCCTGTAGTCTCGAGAAGAAGAAAGGTTTTCCAGTTATCCTCTGTCACAGGTCTATTGTTGTGACGACGATAGGGCCGTTGTTGAAGATAAAGATGAACAGTCCATCTTAAAGCGAACAAAATGTGTTAGGTAACAACTTCACAGGGCAGTACATGTCAGCCATGTCTGTTATATTACATTATAGGCAGCTACATAAGAAACAGATGGTAACCACGGAAACTGATTATGCCTACCAGTCTTGTAAATGCTCAATATCCAGTGAGCACTGTAGCTGAGAGCCGTGCATATGCAAATATGCAACGCATTCTCTTGGCGATACGTGGGTAAATGTACGTAATGGATGTTTTGCCGTATTACGTAGATATACTTACGATATGGCCATTCAAATTTGTGCTTTCGTACATATTGAATCGCCGTTCTGCCAGAATATTTCCAAGAATAGACCAATTGGTTACAATTTAAAGTACTTGGGGAACGTTTAATTCAGGCATAACATACTGTTAGGGTAAGGTTAAGGTAAACTGACTTTTTTATATTTCGTAACCTTACATGTCTTTACGTTTCCCTGACTCCGAAAATGTACAAGTGTATGATTTTTTACGTATCGCCATGAGAACAGCCTGAAATATCTTGCACAGGATGTTTCCGTGATGATTATCAAGTAGCAGTTTAGATGGTTACACAGTGCCATCATAGTACTATTGTTCAACATCATTAAATCCAAAACACTGGCTACAAAATAAATAATCTAGAATTAAAAGAACAACACAAGCCATACATCAAGTTTAGTAAGAGGTGTCCCTGTTTTTTTTTTCCAATCCCACTTTTTTGTTTTTTATTATTATTGCCCCTACACTCCACACCCATCCCAACCCTTACCTACCGTGACCAAATGTTGAGACCAATTACCTATGCCATTTTAATATTATCTCTAGCTTATACATTTTGTGTTATTTACAATATTTACAAATCTTGTGCGTTTTACATATTCCAGTTTCATTTGCTCCACACCTCATCCACACTCAACACCGTCCATCTATCTTTTTACCAAAGCCATATTGGGTTACTGTTTGCCATATAAATTTCTACTCTACTGTGATGTTTCACATAATTATAAAACCTTTCTATTCTCAATGACTCCACCAATTTGGAATTAAAGATAAATATTTTTGCCAAAATAATTATCATATTATTAATTGTCTGACTAGAGGTGTCCCTGTTTAACTGGCTTGATTTTTGTTCATGTTCTATTTTGTTCCAAATTTTTTTAATATTCAAATGTAGGTTGGAATTCAGAGTGGGAACAGTTAAGGTTCATAAAGATAGAAGAAGGTCTGATGTTCTTTCACCTCGCACACTGAGATACATTTATTGTGAAAAGCACCAGTGGGGTTTATAATGAGCACGAAGTTGATCAGGGGTTTAGGCTGCCGTTTAAGCCGGTGGAAAGTGAGAGAACGTGACAAGGATAGGCTGACATCTTGACAAAGCCATGTTGCTAACAGGTGAGGACACAGGATCACATCTCCCTGGTTCATTTGCACTGCTTCCCCCGCAGGCTGGATGTGTGGCACGAGGCGTTTGTTCATTGCTCTTCTGCTGATGTCAGTTGTTTTTCAACCAGCACTCTAAACTTTAAGTAGTGCAGGTGAGGCCCGGTGGAAACGTAATGCAATAAATGTGAGATCACACTCATTACGAGGTAATAAGATCACTTGCTTTCAACAAGTAAAAAAATTCAACATTTTTGTGATGGTTTCTTTAGCTTATTTCTTGCTTCGCAAAGACAACGTTTTCTTTATCTGATGCTAACTTGAATGGTAGAAGGCATCCCCCCATCAAATTATTTTAGTTTTTTACATAAAGAGACAAATACAAATGTATCAGTCATGTACACAAGTAGGCAGGGTGCCAAGCTAATGCCTGGATAAAGACCTGCTAAGTTGTATCTGTGAGGTAAACTTGTATGCTATGTTGTAGTGCATTAACTTGCAGGAAGTCACCAGTTTAATGTTTCGAGCATGCTGTAGGATTGCCAAGGTCATGCCAAATTTCTTTGCATTGTGAGCAGACTGCATGTCTGTCTTGATGTAAAGTTTGTACCATAGAGGAAGAGAAGCTTTATCTTGTTGTGGTTAAGCTTGAGTTTTTGGGCCAAAACTAAGCAGAAATATCTGTGATGCAAGTTAGTTAGTTTACCTTTATTTTACCAGGCATGTTTATTGAGAACTGCGAGGCTTTTTACACTATGATATATACCGATAGCTTTCAGCAACATTTTCTGAATCCGCTTGAGCCGACATCAGGAGGCGAAATAATTGTAGTGTGTAAACTTGCTTGTCTCTCTCGAATTCCACATGATCTCCGGAGGTTGTGCATGGGAGATCCCACCTGGGGCTTTGCTAATAGCCCAGGAGAAATGTGTATTGTGGGGGAAATCTTCACTGTAAGTCAATGGTCTGGGCTGGTTTCTGAGGGCATGCATTTCAAGACGTCTTGAATGACACACCCACAAATGCACAATTGTGGTCTAGAGACATTAGAGTGTGAAGACAAACAGTATGGAAATGAGCTTGCGCAGATTCTGAAAATGTTGCTAAAGCTTGTCATTTGCAACAATGGCCTGGGAAGAAGTGGGGGAGGGCAGGGGATGAATGAGCCAGTTGAAACCTGGGGATGATTAGGTTGCCATGATGGTAGGAGGGCCAGATAGGAAATGTGTCCAGGACACCTGGGTTAACACCCCTAATCTTATGAATAGTGCCATGGGATCTTTAGTGACCTCAGAGTCAGGACAACCATTTAACGTCCAAAACGAATGACAGTACCCTACGCAGCGCAGATATCCCTGTCACTGTCAATGTCCTGGGGCATTTGTCATTGTTTAGACCATAGGGAGGAGTGCCCCCTACTGGCCCTCCAACACCACTTCCAGCAGCATTGGTGTCCCTTCCAGGGACAAACCAGGCCTGACCCTGCTTAGCTTTAGAAGCAAACCAGCAGTGGAATACAGGGCTCTATGCTGCTAACACTATGTGAGTATAAAAACAAGTGAATTGAAATAAGAAAATAAGTATGCACATAATTTAAAAAAATTATTTGCATATTTGGTAGCGACCACATTGAGCGAGCCCTAGTTTGAGACAAATGTGATGCTGTCATCATTATGTTCTTTCTCCAGGTTGCTTCAAAGCTGTGTGAGTGAGAGAACGGGTGCCACTGGTGCCATTTGTGCAGATCATATGTCAGGCATCATCACAATGTATACAGACATTTCTAACAACGTGTTCAACCCGTTAATGAGAATCTAGTGCATGAGACAATGCACTAAAAAGCTCAATGTCAAAACATGTCAGTTTGGAGAAAACAGGACCTGAAACCTATAGAATCAATTTGAACCTAAAATAGAAATAGACTACCATTGACGAATAAGACTAATGATTATCAATCAGTTGATATTATAGCTATGTATCATACATTATTAAGCAGTTAAAGAAATTTTCTATAATTAATAATTTAGGATCGTCAAAAAAGCTACAACTGCTGTCGAACTGAACTGCAGTGATATAGTGACTGTCAAAGTCCAACTTTGATAAAAAGAGGTGCTAGCCAACATGGCTATTTCTTGTATCAAGCCCTTTGTTCATTAATGACAGATAATGATAGTGATATACCATAGTAGTGCAGGTGGTCAGTGTAAAGTAGGTTCTCTTTAGACCACTAGACCGCTAGACCACCTGGGGACTTTGCTCTTACTCTCAAAGAGCTCTGCTATCCTCTTATCAAGAGACAGGTGCTTTTAGACTGGGCTGTCCATGGTTAAAAGCAATGGATAAATGGCAGGCACAGTTTCTCAAAAGTGGCTGGTTACGTTCAATTGCAAAACTTGTCCTTGACTACAATTTTCCAAATGTAGAGAGTTCTGTTGTAATCAACCAATCAATATTTTTGTAATACATTATAATATTTAGCAGTTTTGTGCCAGGTTTTTGTTAATATTTGAGTATAACTTACTTAATCCGTTGCACAACCTACAGTATACATGAATTATCATACAGATTAACAGTTGTATTAATTTAAAGGACAATTCCGGCGCAAAATGAACCTGGGGTTAATAACACATGGGTACCGAGTCGACCTGTCTATGGGATATGTTTTCATGCTAATCGAATGTGCCCAGTTTTAGTGTTAACTGATAATTACCTTATTACGCTAGTTGTTAGGGCATGGATGAAGTAAAAATAAATGACTATTTAATACCACTAACAAGTCTCAAAATAGCACCACACATCCACGGTAGCATAATGAGGGTCCCTACTTGCAAACCGAAGCATTGAAAACTTTGTAAGTGTACAGACAGTTTACGAAAAAAATGGTTTAAAAGACAGTACCGTTTGCATATACAGAAAGGCGCCATCTTCAGATAACTGACTCGATCAGTCGAACCACGAACGCAATGCTACGTGAGCTGAACTGTGACTTGGAATCTCCCATGGCAAGAGGTTTTGCAGTCATTCATGCAGATCAATGAGCAAGACTTACAGCTGGCGATGCGAACTAAAATCAAACACAATTTGCTTACAGTTCAGCTTACGTAGCACAGAGTTTGTGGATAGACTGGTCGAGTCTGTTTTCCAAAGATGGCGCCTAGCTGTATACATGAACGGTACTCCCTTTTAAACTTTTTTTTAATAATGTACCTAGCTACAAGAAAACAAGGCTACAGATTTTTTTCGAGCTACACTGTAAAAAATGATTACATCGCACAACTTAATTCAGTCAAGTCACCTCAGTTAAGTTGCGGCAACTTTAGGAAAGTTGCTCCAACTTTAGGAGTTAAGTTCACTCCTATGTGGACTTACCTCCTAAAGTTGGCGCAAGTTAACTGAGTCAAAGCAACAAGATGACTTGACTGAGTTAAGTTGTGGCATGTAATAATTTTTTACAGTGTAATCATTTTCTGCCAAAGCAACAGTTTGTTAGTACTCGCACAGATGCCCACAGCAAAGTTTTCAAGTGCAGAATAAAACAGGGCATTTCTTTGCACGCTGCACGGACCGTTGACATCGTCAAACAGACAGTTTAGCTCTATTCGCTGCGAGATCAAAGGAGAGTCATCTCACATTTTAATTAGCTTATTAATTCAGCTAAATTTGTCATATGAATATGTTTACTTCAAGTCATCAATGATTTATTATTCTGTTACATGATGTTACGTTGACCTCATATCATCAATGATATACAGTCGTATGCAAAGGTTAAGGCACCCCTGACAATTTCCATGATTTTCATTTATAAATAATTGGGTGTTTGTATCAGCAATTTCATTTTGTTCTATCAAATAACTGAAGGACACAGTAATATTTCGGTAGTGAAATTAGGTTATTGGAAATGTGCAATATGCATCAAAATGAAATTAAACAAGTGCATGGATTTGGGCACCCTTGTATTTTTTGTTGATTTGAATACCTGTAACTACCTAGCACTGATTAATTGGAACACTCAAATGGTTTGGTTTGGCTCAATAAGCCTTGAACTTCATAGACAGGTGCACTCTTTAAAGGTTGCTCTGAAGAGTGGCAACATGGGGGTCCTAAAAGACTCTCAAATTACCTGAAAACAAAGGCTGTTCAACATTAAATCTCAGAGATTTAAGCTCTCAGTGTCCACTGTGAGGAAAATAGTGAGGAAATGGAAGTTCTTGTTAAGGCCAGAAGTGGCAGGCCAAGTAAAATAATCTGAAAGGCAAAGGGGAAGGGTGGTGAGAACGGTCAAAAACAGCCCACAGACCACCTCCAAAAACCTACAACATCTTCTTGCTGCAGATAGTGTCACTTTGCATCGTTCAACAGTTCAGCGCACTTTGCACAAGGAGAAGATGTACGGGAGAGTAATGCGGAAGAAGACTTTTCTGCACACAAGCCATAAACAGAGTTGCTTGAGATGCACATTTGGACAAGCCAGCTTAATTTTGGAAAAAGGTGCTGTGGACTGATGAAACAAAGATGGTGTAACTAGGCCATAACAAACGACATGCATGGCGGCAAAAGAACACAACATTCCTAGACAAACACTTGCTACCCACAGGTAAATACTGTGGAGGTTCCATCATGCTGTGGGGCTGTGTGGCCAGTGCCGGGTACTGAGAATATTGTTAAGGTTGAGGGTTGCATGGATTCCACTCAATATTAGCAGATACTTGAGAATAATGTAGAGGAATCAGTCACAAAGTTGAAGTCATGCCGGGGTTGGATATTTCAACAAGACAACAACCCAAAACACTGCATAAACTTTTGCATACAACTGTAAGATTTATTAACCATTGATTTCTACACTTCTGCAGGCCATGATACTTGATTGACCTTAAATTACAGCCCGTGGTTCAGACAAGTTATTAGTGCCGAAATCAAATATATGTTAATGTTATCTGACCGGAGCTGCTGCCCCCGCGACCCGACCACGGATAAGCAGATGAAGATGGATGGATGGTTATCTGACCGGAATCTAATTGAATGCTGATAGGAACAAATGAATCTCTGTTCCCTTACTCGACCACTGACTAATGCAATACTCTTGTAACCTTTAATATTAAATGAACATTGAATGTAAACAGTGTTTCACAAGGCATTAGATTGATTAACTATTCAAAATCTGCAATCGCCACCGCTCCTTTATCACAATTAATAACAACCATTTGAAATAACACACATCCTTGATAATGATGTTCCAATGTTACAAGTTTAAGCAATCATTAGCTTTCTCTGGGTATATGTTATCACCAATGTGCATGGACTAAGAGAAAGGACTCCTTTAGATACTGGTTTATTCTATGTATTTGTGTTACGCTCTCATTCCCAATACAATACATTGAGGTTTTGTGTTTCGGTTAATGTCTCTTTAAGAATGTGACACCTCTCTCTTGGTTGGCTATTGCTAAGATAGGGTTTAGGTTAGGTTAGGCTGGTATTTAGTAGATCTGTTGATTAATGATAACGCTCAGCCGTGTTCTATTAGTTAGTTAAGCTTCCTGTATATATACACTGGCCAAACTAGAGAGAGGTGTCAGTCATTGATTTACATTACGTGTATATCTGTTCTCTGTTGGAAGACTATCCGGGAACTGCTACTAAGTACAGTGTCTTGCGAAAGTATTCAGCCCCCTTGAACTTTTCGACCTTTTGCCACATTTCAGGCGTCAAACATAAAGATATGGAACTGTAATTTTTTGTGGAGAATCAACAACAAATGGGACACAATCATGAAGTGGACCAAAATTTATCGGATATTTCAAACTTTTTTAACAAATAAAAAACGGACAAATAGGGCGAGCAAAATTATTCGGCCCCTTTACTTTCAGTGCAGCAAACTCTCTCCAGAAGTTCAGTGAGGATCTCTGAATGATCCAATGTTGACCTAAATGACTAATGATGATAAATAGAATCCACCTGTGTGTAATCAAGTCTCTGTATAAATGCACCTGCTCTGTGATAGTCTCAGAGGTCTGTTGAAAGCACAGAGAGCATCATGAAGAACAAGGAATACACCAGGCAGGTCCGAGATACTGTTCTGGAGAAGTTTAAAGCCGGATTTGGATACAGAAAGATTTCCCAAGCCTTAAACATTCCAAGGAGCACTGTGCAAGAGATAATATTGAAATGGAAGGAGTATTAGACCACTACAAATCTAACAAGACCCAGCCGTCCCTCTAAACCATCAGCTCATACAAGGAGAAGACTGATCAGAGATGCAGCCAAGAGGCCCATGATCCCTCTGGATGAACTGCAAAGATCTACAGTTGAGGTGGGCGTGTCTGTCCATAGGACAACAATCAGTCGTATATTGCACAAATCTGGCCTTTATGGAAAAGAGGCAAGAAGAAAGCCATTTCTGAAAGATATCCATAAAAAGTGTTGTTTAATGTTTGCCACAAGCCACCTGGGAGACACACCAAACATGTGGAAAAAGGTGCTCTGGTCAGATGAAACCAAAATCTAAAGTTTGGCAACAATGCAAAACGTTATGTTTGGAGTAAAAGCAACACAGCTCATCAACCTGAACACACCATCCCCACTGTCAAACATGGCAGTGGCAGCATCATGGTTTGGGCCTGCTTTTCTTCAGCAGGGACAGGGAAGATGGCTAAAATTGATGGGAAGATGGATAGAGCCAAATACAGGACCATTCTGGAAGGAAACCTGATGGAGTCTGCAAAAGACCTGAGACTGAGACGGAGATTTGTCTTCCAACAAGACAATGATCCAAAACATAAAGCAACATCTACAATGGAATGGTTCACAAATAAACATATCCAGGTGTTAGAATGGCCAAGTCAAAGTCCAGACCTGAATCCAATCGAGAATCTGTGGAAAGAACTGAAAACTGCTGTTCACAAACACTCTCCATCCAACCTCACTGAGCTCGAGCTGTTTAGTCGATTGTCGAAGTCATACAATTCAATATTCCAAAATGTATTTTTTTCCGCAAAAAAAAAAAAACATTGCCGTGGTTATATAGATAAACTACTTTGATCGGGTGTAAACTGACACTTGCATTCACAGCTCCCAAGAGTTCAAGAGTTATCGCGCATGAGCAGAGGTAACTAAGCAACACTGTTGAGTTAACAGTATCAGGTTACCTGGCCGACTTGCTACATTATTTGGACATAACCACCGCCAATAGTTTTTTTGGGAAAAAAAATATGTTTTGGAAGATTGAATTGTATGACTTTGACAATCGACTAGTGTGGACTTCACTGGAAAATGGCATATAAACTGAGGTATGTTGTAACGAATAGACTTGGACCAGAGGAAAGACTGTAAATACAGTTTAATGCAGTCGTTGCTGGAATTCACAGAAAGACGTATAAACCAACAGGGCAAAAGAATAGTAGGTATACAGGCGTCGTCGGGCAGGTCAGAGCAGGCAATCAGACAGGCTTGGTCAGGGCTTGAACACGGGTAGTCAGACAGGCGGGTTTCGGTACACAAATCTGGATCTCTTACAGGCAGGAATGACCAAGGAAATCGGGCAGTCAGGCAGGCAGGTTCGACAACTGGGAATCAATAGAAAAATTAAAAGTACAAAAGGGAATATCAGAGAAACGATGTAGGCTATATAGGTCAGACCAGAATACACAGAATATAGATTGCTCAGAACGGAGTTGAGCATTGTTGGGATTGAACTGAGTTCTTGGGACCAAGGAAGAACCATAGGACGTCATAGAATCCCCCCTCCACGGTCGGCTCCAGAAGACCGAGAGGCCCCAACAGGCGGACGACCCCGAGGGGGCGGAGCAGGACAGTCAGGATGGCCCCGGTGGAACCCAGAAACCTGATTCTAGAGGTGCGTTTACCGCTACTGGGGAGTTGAGCATTGTTGGGATTGAACTGAGTTCCCGGGACCAAGGAAGAACCATAGGACGTCATAGAATCCCCCCTCCACGGTCGGCTCCAGAAGACCGAGAGGCCCCAACAGGCGGACGACCCCGAGGGCGCGGAGCAGGACAGTCGGGATGGCCCCAGTGGAACCCAGAAACCAGGTCCGGATCCAGGACATCAGCCGCCGGGACCCAAGAGCGTTTTTCGGGCCCATAACCCTCCCAGTCCACCAGATACTGCAAGACCCCCCGTCGTCTCCGGGAGGAGAGGAGGTCCCGCGCCCGATAAGCCGGAGCACCCCCGACGTCAAACGGAAGTGGGGGCGTCCCTGAGGCCACAGGGGGATGAAGAGGGCTATAATGAACAGGCTTCAACAGAGACACATGGAAGGAAGATGCAAGTCTATACTGGCGTGGCAGAAGCAAACGGTATGTAACAGGATTAACACAGTGGGTTATTTTGAATGGGCCGATGTATCTCTGGGCCAGTTTCCGACAAGGCAAGCGGTGACGAATATCCTTGTTGGACAGCCAAACCCTCTGACCAGGATGGAACAGCGGCGTAGGGCGTCGACGTCTGTCCGCCATGGCCTTCTGGACACTAGAAGCCCTCACCAGGTGTTGATGCGCAGACTCCCAGACCTTGGAACTGGCGGTGAACCACTGTTCTACAGCTTCGACATCCACTGCCTCCGTGTCCCAGGGAAACAAGGCGGGTTGATATCCTAGCACGCACTGAAATGGCGTGATTCCAAGGGAAGATTGCACCAGGGAGTTTTGGGAATACTCAACCCACGGTAGGTACTTACTCCAGTCGTGCGGACGGGTCGAACATTGTTGCCGTAAGAAAGTGCCAATCACCTGATTCAGCCGTTCAGTCTGACCGTTGGATTCAGGGTGATACCCAGAAAACAGACTGACAGTAACACCTAGCCGGTTCCAGAACGCCTTCCAAACACGGGAAGTAAACTGGGGACCCCTGTCCAAGACTATGTCCTCCGGAAAAACCATACTGCCTGAAAACATTGAGAAAGACATTTTCTGCCAAATCCATGGCGTTAGGCAATTTATCAAAGGGTGTCAGTGTGCACATTTTTGCAAAGCGGTCAATAAGGACCAGTATGACCGTATAGCCAGCCGAAGTAGGCAAATCCATAATGAAGTCCAATGCCACGTGAGACCATGGGCGATTAGGAACAGGGAATGGCAACAGTTTACCTGAGGGCAGGTGGCGCAGGGTCTTGGACATAGAACAGACTGGACAGGAAAGGACATAATCCAAGACGTCCTCCCGGAGTGAGGACCACCAGTACTTTCCGGCGAGCAGCTGAACCATTCTCGTGATTCCTGGATGCCCTGTTCCGAGAGATGTGTGACACCATTGCATCAGCTGGGGTCTAACAGCCGCAGGGACATAGGTCCTCCTTGTAGGTGTCTCAGGTGGTGCCGGATCAGTCCTGAGAGCTTCTATGATCAGAGCATCAACGCCCCACTGTATGGGTCTCACCAGGCAAGAGGCAGGCAGGATGGGTTCCGGGTCGACGGGTTTAATAGCAGGGTCGAATTGCCGGGACAGCGATTCAGCTTTGATGTTCTTGTTGCCTGGAATGTAGGACACAGAGAACTAAAAGCGAGTGAAGAATATTGACCACCGAGCTTGTTGGGCGGTCAACCGTTTAGCCTTACTAAGGTATTCTAGGTTTCTATGGTCGGTTAATACCATAAAAGGATGCCGTGCCCCCTCCAACCAGTGCCTCCATTCCCCGAGTGCCAGTGTAATAGCCAACAGTTCCCTGTTACCCACATCGTAATTCCGTTCCGCCAGTGTGAGTTTGCGGGAGAAGAAAGCACAGGGATGGAGTCTGGCATCAGCACCCGAGGGTTGCGACAGAATGGCCCCCACACCAACCTCCGAGGCATCTACTATCACTGTGAACGGGAGCGCAGGATTGGGCTGTTGCAGTACTGGGGCAGTAGTAAAACGATGCGTAAGGGTCCGAAACGCTGCCAGTTCACGTTCCGTCCAAATCAACGTGGGGCGACGCTGTGTGGTCATGGCATGGAGAGGAGCGACCACAGTACTGAAGTTATGAATGAAACGCCGATAAAAGTTAGCGAAGCCCAGGAACCTTTTGCATCTCCTTACAGGTTTTAGGTAGAGGCCAATTATACACTGCGTCTATCTTTCCCTCGTCCATTTTCACCCCACCTGGGGTGAGGACGAATCCCAGAAACGAGACAGAGGACACATGGAATAAACTCTTTTTAGTTGTGTACTTACATTATTCTAAATGTTTCCACTAACTTTCAAATCCAGAGAAATTTGTAATATAATTCGAACATTTTGTCGCCCGTAAATGGCGTCGTATAACCTGTGACTGCTCTAGTTGTTCTAAGTTCCAGAGAGCCGCCAAACATAATGTGAATAAAGTTATAATTTTTTTAACAATATATTACTTTGTCAGTGAACATTTTTTCTGCCGGAGACGCTAGATTGGAAGGTTGTCATTGACGACGATAACAAAACCCATGATCCCACGCAACCTCCCGACGTCATTCAAGTACATCTTTTGCTATTGTTTTGTTTTGTTTTTCTGGCGGCCAAAAATTACATATTGCACGTTTAAGCCATAGGGCATAACTAAGTATTCGTAATGTCCCGACTGAGTAAGAAAAGCAGTTTTCCACTCATCCCCCTCCTTAATCCTAATAAGATTATATGCGCTGCGTAGGTCTAATTTAGTATATATGGATGCTTGTCCGACCTGCTCCAAAGTGGCCGGAATCAACGGCGGGGGATACCGATTCTTTACAGTGACGTCATTCAATGGTCTATAATCTATGCATGGCCTAAGACCCCCATCCTTCTTACCCACAAAAAAGAAACTAGATGCTGCTGGTGATTTCGATGGCCGAATAAAACCCTGTTTGAGCGACTCTTCAATATAGGTATTCATGGACTTCTTTTCAGGCAGAGATAATGGATAGATCCCCATCCTTTTGGGAAGGCAGCATCAGGGGTAAGTTTAATAGAGCAGTCCCATGGTCTGTGTGGAGGTAGTTGGGAGGCCCTTTCCTTGGAAAAGACCGTACCGAAATCGTTGTACTCAGGGGGAATATAGGTGGCGGGTATAGGCGTGCATTCTTCCACCGATGTGGCCCTACAAGGCATGGAGAGACAGGTAGAGGTACAAGACTCACCCCAGGACATAAGCTCACCCTTAGACCAGGATATGACAGGATCATGTTTCTTCAGCTACGGGTAGCCCAATATCAGCTGTTCCTTAGAGGATGTGAGAACCATTAATTGGATATACTCTTTATGCAGGATTCCTACGGTCATTAAGACAGGGACGGTCTGGTGTGTAACAAAACCCCTGCGCAAGGGCTGCCCATCCAGAGCGTTAACCCGTAAAGAGGAGGGTAAAGGCATCATGGTGATACCTAAAGCTTGAGCCAGAGAACAGTCAATAAAATTACCTGCTGCCCCAGAGTCCAGTAAAGCCCTGATTACATGTGGCTTGTCCCTCCCCATAAGGGTTACAGGTACATTCATTAGATGATGATGCGATGTAGCAGTAAGAAACGGGCCAAACTTGTCCTTGGAGGATGATCCGGTATACTCAGATCTAGAAGGACATACAGGACAGTCGTTAATCCGATGGTTTCCCTCACCGCAATACAAGCACAGCCGCTCTCTGTATCGTCTGGTGCGTTCGGCCGGTGTCAACTGTGCACGTCCGATCTGCATGGGTTCGGGTTCCGGGAAGAGGACAGATCTCGCAGGAGGAGGACTTCTTGTTAATTGTCTCGGTTGGCGGTACTGAGGGTTGTCAGCCAGCAGATAATCTATAGCGATAGACATAGAAATATACTGATTAAGGTCACGAATATCTCCTCTACAAGCCAATTCCGCCTGTAATTCTCGAGTTAGTCCCCTTCGGTATACTGTGTGAAGTGCCGCCTCGCTCCAGCCGCTGCCCGCCGCCAGAGTGCGGAATTCCAGGGCGTAGTCAGCCACGGACCTTTTCCCTTTTTTCAGCTCACATAGCTGATCCCCGACCTGACGCCCTGAAACTGGATGATCAAATACAGTTTTAAACATGTTAATAAAAGCTGTGTCATGGTTCAAATCCGGACGATTAGCGGACCAAAGAGCTGTAGCCCAATCCAATGCTCTGCCATCAAGAAGGGAAATGATAAAGTCCACCTTCTGTTTGTCTGTAATAAACGGTTGAGGGTGATGATCAACATACATAGCGCATTGCATGAGGAACCCTCGACACTTTCCAGGTGTACAGTCATACTTTGATAGTAATGCAATGTGGACCGGGGTTGCGAGAGGACACGTGCCTCACGGTGGTCGAGGCTAGCGTTCGATCCAGCACGGTCCATCATCTTCTGTATTACGGCAAAGTATTCTGCAACGAATAGACTTGGACCAGAGGAAAGACTGTAAATACAGTTTAATGCAGTCGTTGCTGGAATTCACAGAAAGACGTATAAACCAACAGGGCAAATGGCAAAAGAATAGTAGGTATACAGGCGTCGTTGGGCAGGTCAGAGCAGGCAATCAGACAGGCTTGGTCAGGGCTTGAACACGGGTAGTCAGACAGGTGGGTTTCGGTACACAACTCTGGATCTCTTACAGGCAGGAATGGACCAGGAAATCAGGCAGTCAGGCAGGCAGGTTCGACAACTGGGAATCAATAGAAAAATGCAAAAGTACAAAAGGGAATATCCAAAACTCTGAGAAACGATGTAGGCTATATAGGTCAGACCAGAATACACAGAATATAGATTGCTCAGAACGGACACAGTTATCACAATACCTCACAAAGAGGAATTGAAGTGTGGGTGTTTATATACAGACCAGATAGCACAGGTGTTAGTATTCAGGTGATTTAGACCTGATTCTAGAGGTGCGTTCACCCGTACTGGGGAGTTGAGCATTGTTGGGATTGAACTGAGTTCCCGGGACCAAGGAAGAACCATAGGATGTCATATATGTACACAAACTTATTTGTTCAAACTTGCTGTGTTTATTATAAGGAATCAGTGCAAATGGATATGGACTAGTAATGACATTTTGAACAAGTTTAGTGGCTCAAAGCACGCTTTTTAACTTGCCCTGTAAATGTGTAATGGTTGTCTATTGGCAGCAAAAGGTAAACACGGTTTTGGCAATACAGATTGTTTGAGTTATTAACGCTACGGACAGCACTTCTGATATGCAAACAACAGAGCTACGTTTTGAAATCGCCCGGAATTCT
>JACXGM010017829.1:0-19470 GCA_016801145.1 Umbra pygmaea | reverse complement strand
AAAGATAGTTTCAAACAACCACCTGACACAGACCGTATTATCCCCTTAGAGATCAAATAGACTTTCAAACAACCACCTGACACAGACCGTATTATCCCCTTAGAGATCAAAGATAGTTTCAAACAAACACCTGACACATACCGTATTATCCCCTTAGAGATCAAAGATAGTTTCAAACAACCACCTGACACAGACCGTATTATCCCCTTAGAGATCAAAGATAGTTTCAAACAAACACCTGACACATACCGTATTATCCCCTTAGAGATCAGATATAGTTTCTACAGTGACATTTTCATTTATGTTAGACTCTCTTATTTAGAGTAACTCGCAGTAGTGACTGTAAGTACCCCTAGTACCGCTAGTACCAGTTGCACGTGGGAATGGAACCTAAAACCACAGCGCTTCAAGCATAGTGCTCTTCCCACCGAACCACAGGCAGGGCTGAGAACTGTGACCAAAAAGGTTGCATTTGCGACCGTTTGAAATGGCATTGTGACCCCAAATTTCATTAGGTTGCAAATGTATCAGTGATTGTTTTTATTGCATTCACAGCATTTTTCAACGTTGAAAACATTAATGTTCTTGATCTAAATTCTCAGATCACCTGTGCTGGCAAAGATGTATAGATGACGTGCCAGACAATAATTACTTTTTTAAACGTCTATATTAGCTACTATTAGCGAACTCCAGCGTTTGTTTCGCGAAAAAGAAAGACTCATTCAAACTGACTGTTGGATAATGAGTGTTCAAAACAGTAAAGAATATAATTGCTAATATTTCAGTCTGGTGCTATCTATCTATATAGCTCTACAGTCAGTCAATAGCTAGCAAGCCAGGATAGCTTAATCAATGCATGGTCTCTGATTACCTACTGTACAGCAAAAGTAGCTCTACACCTAGCAAAATGTAGCCAAAATACATAACTAGCAAAGTGTAGATAATACAACTAGTAGCTAATATAATGTATATATTGAATAAGAGAATGAAAGAATTCTGGTGAAAAACACACACTGTAAGCCCTCACTCATGCCCATAAACATATCCTTCCAAATGTTGCTTTACAGAGAATAATGAGACATAAGACAAAGAGGCAAAGAGACCTAGAGAGGAAACAGGTTAGTGCTTTGGTAGTGCAAATAATATATTTTGGTAATAATAAATGCCTTCATATCGTTGACTAAGCCATCGAAGTAGGTAAATAAAGTAATTTGCAACACATATTTACAGTGCATCCCATATGAGATAAACATCAAAGCATGACACATTTCAATATGTTCATTTTCAAAGGGCTGAGGGCTTATGTCAGATTGGTGATTAGAGTTATGAAAATAAGGTGCACATTAGAGGTAGGGTGCATTGGATTTGTGTGGCCCCGCATTGCCGAGAAGGGGCATATAAACGGATGGCCTCACTAGGGGATGGCGACATCGAATTCCACAACGAGTAGGAAGGAGGTGAGTTATCTCAGGCCATCTGTGCTTTCTAGTGGATTTAGCAACTATGGTACTTTGAAATCTGCAAAAAATACATATTGCACTTCCTAGTATGTGTATTTGCTTTTCTGTTGCAGTGAATCTTTCTAAATTAATGTACAAACACAACAGCATGGGGTTTGAACAATAGCTTGGAATTAAAGCATTGTTCTCTATTCAATACAGGTACATTATGGGAAATGTGATTCATCTATTGCCACGCAGCAAATATTGTGTGTGACCAAATCATGTTGTTGCGCCAGTAACTAAAAAGATTTGTAACACAAATGCCACCAGTGGAAAAGGTTAGTGTAGAGCTCTGACAGCGGACATTTCAATAAATAGGCAAATAAGATCTGAAATAATACGGTTCTTGACATTGTGAAAACCACAAAGCTGTACAGCTTCATCTCACATTAAAATAAAAACGCCACAGCTGATCCTCCTGAAGAACACTGGGTTCTATTCGAAATGAACCAAAAAGATGTAGATTTATCAAATAACTTAATTTCAAACCTTTTAACTTTGGTATGCATTAAAGTATACGCCCCTGTACTGGAGGATGGTAACTTGTTTCTAAATTCCTATTTTTATCTACAAATACCACCCTATTTTATCTATAGGGTACTCTTAGTCAAGGGGCAAGGCCAATGTCTGTATTTCTCTGGTCCTAGCTGGGGTCCTTAACTGGGTTCCTGTTGGATCTTAACATACCTTGGCAGTGGAAAGGACTGACGAGTCATTGCCATACCAGTCCTGAGCCCACTTGGTCGTGTTGCAATCTTTTGTTTTTTTGACCACTGAATATTGTCTTCTGAAACACGAAACTGGCATTTTTCTGGGAAAATGTATAGCACTTAACTGCTGATATGAACAGGGATTTATCAAAAATGCATGGACTAATTGAGAAGTTGTCTTATTAAATGTGCAAGCATGTAAAAGACGTGGCCTCTGACTGACAGATGGAGAAGACATTAGGTGGACTTTACCTCATCTATTAGCCTTCTCCTCAGCCTCTCCTTGGACGACTGAAGCAGGCTAAACTTAGGGCCTCCACCGTCCGTCTGGCTATCCTTGTTCCTTTCACTTCCAGCGAGGCTCTGTCCCTGGCCCTCCGCCTGGCTAGGAGGAACCTCGATGGGGCCTCCGGATTGCTCTGGCTCCTGCCTGGTGCTGACCTCTTCTTGCTTTACATTCTCAGTCTCTTTGGTGTGTCTGGGTGGGGTTAGGGCTTCTCTTTCTACCATTGGCAGTGCACCCAGGTCTGAGTCTCCCGCCGGGGTCGCCCCTCCTTCTCTGTCCACTGCTGCCCCCCCCTGCGGCACTGGTGCTCCACCTCCCTGCCCCCTCAGGTTGTGGTGCCAGCGGCGGTTCTGGCTGTAGCCGTGATGGGGGGGCCCCTGACGTGGCCCGCCGTGTCCCTGGTACTGCTGCCCGTGGCTACCCATGCGCTGCTGGTCACGGAGGTGTCTGGGATTAGCCACCAGCCCAGGCTGCTGTTGTTGCTGGTCATTCTGCTGCAGGTGCTGATTGGCTGGCTGGTGCTGTTGAGATGCGGCGTGTTGTTGTTGGTGGTGTTGCTGCTGCGGTGACTGCTGCTGAGGATTCCGGGTCTTCCTGTCACCTCCCGGTGGTCTCTGTTGCTGCTGTCTCCTGAAACAAGTGTGAAATAGTTCAGTTACCTTGAAAGTGCAGTGGGGTGATGTCATCCACACAGGCCACCCTACCTGATTGGTCCTGAACCGCCTGACCAGTCGCCCCGATTCAGGGCACTGCAACCCACGTTATGTCTATCTGGTCGGCTTGGTGACATGCTCAATGTAATGGCTGTTTACTCAAACAAATTCCTCATTTGTCTCTGGCTGGCTGCCTGTCACAGGCGGATCAACACAGATCAACACCATAACAACAAAACAAAACTGGCTTAAACTAACAGCTATGGCCACTGTCTGGTGTCTAACCCAAGGACTCTGACCTGGTATAAATAGTAGGTGCTTCCCTCTCTGGCAAGGGCACTGGTTCTCACAGGCCAAACCACACAACAGGATTAATCACATTTGTGCTGTGAAAGAAATAGCCAGTAAACTTATTTGGCTTCAAACCTAAAGGAGCTTACAGGGGCTGGTTGGTGGGTGGACACGACACATAACTAACATATTTCTTTGAAGGTAACAACCACCTTGACAGAAATAATTCAGTTTAAAGCATGAGGATGAATTAGAAAGGGGATTTTGAACAAGCCTCCATTTTAACTATGACCTGACTGTCACAAACACAAGAACCTAAAGCATGTAATTAATCAAACTGCCCTCAAACAAATATTCGGAAACTTCAACAACAGGCTCATCACATCCTGAACAAGACTAACCAACTACTTCAAGCAGATTGTTCAATTTCTTGTGTTAACATGCATACCAAACCCACTCTACTTTTACCTATAAAAAACCTGACACGGGCCAACACTAATAAAACTCAAATCCAGCCCCATACATCAACTATTTCTTTAAAGATTGGCCAGCAAATCAAGCACAGGCCCTTGCTTAGATGTGACCACAGCCAGCCAAACATCCATGCAGGCAAATCAGCCAGTCGGCAGGCAGTATTTTCTTCTCAGTCCCACCATGGTATTTAGCAAGCCAGCCAAAACAGGCCAAGTTATAGCAATTTATATCAAGTCAGTCAGCATTCTGTTTCCATGATCAGTATAGCCGGTCAGCCAGAGCCAGTCAGTCAGTCATTCAGTCAGCATGTTATGTGTGATACATTAATAACCGGCCAGCTAGTTTCCAGTGCTGCAGGGATATTCAGCCAGTCTGTTTCTATGGCTGGCAGACTGGCTCCACACATTATCATTTGGAAAGTATACTCAGATCCCAGCTCTGCCCATGTAATGTTTCACAGAACTATTTATACCATTACAAGGCTAGGGGGAACTCAGCACCTTCACCTTCAGTTAGCCTGTCCCGGGCATAAGAGAGGATGGGAGGCTTCAGCATGTGTTGGACACACTCAGGTTATCTTTTTTTAGTAGGTTGTTGGTGTGATGATCTAACAATATTGTGTCAACACAATACTATGGATTTTAAAACAATAATGGACAATGACTGGTTTTCCATATTTGCTTAAAACATGGAGTAAAAGCCTTGTAGTTATGGATGAGGTCAATCCTAGATCCCTTACAGGCTGTGTTGGGTGCTAAAGCTGTGACTTGCTGTCACAACCATCTGAGGTCAGATGATTTGGTAACAAGGTCCCCTTGAGGAAAAATCTAAGCAACAAGGTCTTGCCGACATAAACCCACAAACTGCAGCAGACACACAGACCACACTTCAGCCCTCGCTTTCACAACGACAATTACCGTCACATTTGGTTGAATTTCAAAATGTTCATTCTAGCGTTTGTATAGTGAGGTAAACTCACCTCGCTCTCTCCAGTTAACCACCTCCACACCCATTCCCTCTCACGGCCAACAACACTTAACCTCTGCCTATAAAAACAAGCTCCTACAGCAACAAGCTTCACCTTTGCCTGGAAACGACAACTGGAAACGTGGCCATGGTTAAACCAATGGAAGAGAGGGTCTACGAATCAGCCTGACAGGCTCAAAATAAAGATGTTCCAAGCTGAGGGCCCCCTTGACCGTGGCATTCTAGGGCTTTATGAGTGTTAACCTCGGCTCTCACCCCGAGCCCATCCCATCCCTCTTCACCACAGGAACATCTTTGGGGCAGATGCCGGGAGGCCCAGCTGAGATCCTGATAGACATGTGCAGAGCTGCAGTGAATCTATATTGCACTAACACCCACTGCATGTGATAACATTATAAATATATAGCTAGTCATGTTCACTATTATCAGGCCTCACTGTTTGTTATTAATAATTCAACCTCATATTTCCAATACCTACAAAATTAACTGGAGCTTAGGTTAGAATTAAATGGAAGTAAAACAAAGGTTATGCTGTTCTCTTTGTCGTACATGTAGGCTTGAATGACGGAAAAATTCTTACTTGTTAGATGTAGATCTGAGTTTAAATGCATTAACTTAAGTTAATAAACTTAAGATCCCAAGGTAAAAAAGGAATATTTATATGAACACATGTTGTCTGTCTTCTCAACACAGAAATGAAATTGTGCAAGCCACTTTTATGTCAGTGCTAGATTATGAAATATGCTTTATATGCATGCTCAGTATTGAAACCTCTGGATTCAGTTTACCATGCAACAATGTGTTTTAATAGTGGTGTGAACTTATGCACAGATGATTGTCTTTTATGTTCTTCAGTTGGCTGATATTCCTTGACTTCCAGAAGAGACAGACTTTGGGTGATGTTTTATTATAAGGCTGTCCTGCAGAAACTGAACTCAACTCAATCAAGTGGAAATGTTATTGTTATGGAACATGTCTACAGGCTCACTGACCAGAGATAAAGCAGGCTTATTCAGGGTAAGGTGAAACTATTTTGACTACTACAGATGTCACTAATCTAATGTGCTTATCAAGGGGCGGGGCTGTGCTACAGCAAACAATTGAATACGATTTGAGAGATTTTTTTAAAGAAGAAAATACAATTAGTGGCCACCAGGTGACTCTAGTGAGCATATTAATTCATCAAAAGCTTTGTTAGAATTTGACTTGGTTGGCCTATTTCTCTATCATTAAAACAACAAAATTCTGAAGTTAAAGGTACTATTTGTAGATCTGTAACAATTGAACTACTTTCCTACAAAATAATTGTCCCATCTAAACTGCCTTTTTAATTTTTTAAATAAATTCTGGTGCATTAAATTCTTCACAGTCTACATTTATTACCTAAAACCAACTTCTTTTTTCACTGCCTAGATGGTACAGGTGTTACCACCTCATCTGTCAAGCAAGAGACCCGGTTCGATACCAGGGTGTGAATAGTTTAAAGTAGGGATGCACGATACCATTTTTTAAGGACCGAGTACGAGTACCAGTACCAGTATTTATTTTCTGGTACTCACCGATACCTACACAAATTCTCCGTGCTCATTTTCGTGTTTTAATTTCAGATCTTATCAGGTTACTTGTATTAAATTTACTGGGTTTCGCATCTTGATATTAATGCAAAACAAAGCATGAAGTTTGCAATGTGTGGGTTGTTTTCATTAATTTTTAAGTATTTCCACACCACCGAGGCTGACATTGTGTCTGCTGCTGTCGCCACTGTCTCTGTTTACAAAACATTCTGTCAGTTATGTCACGTAAGGTATGGGTCTTTGGTATCGGGGGGATATTTACGAGTACAACTACATGAGCTTGGTATCGGGCCTAGTGCATTCCTAGTTTAAAGTTTTGATATTACTTTTTGTTTTCTATTCATAGCCATACAATTAAATAAATGCAATTGTATATAATCAAATTATTTTACTATATAAATATAACTCATTATATTAATCAGAAACATTGCATTATAGCTTTTTTAAATGTTATTTAATATTGCTGTTTCACTTTGCTGCACTTTCATATAAAGTAGGCTAATTGTATGCTGGCATATAATGTTAAATATTGTTTCCTTGACAACGGAAAAATGCATCGGTCCCATCATTATTTAATTTCTGAAAAGGTATGATATGGCTTTTCAATTGCCGGCATGAAAGCTTCTCTGGAGATTGTTTTGAAACACCATGGTGCCTTCATTCACCAAGTGTGTAAAGAAATGCTTTAATGCTTTAATTACTCAATCACAACCTCGCTCTAATAATCATTCACCAGGTAGTCATGATAAAAAATAAGAAAACTGCTTTTCTGCCCATGATGCCATGATTTACGGTGGCCCGAGAGGGCACAACATAAAAGAATTTACAAAGCAAACTCACGACGACAAAAAGTTGACAACATTACTATGGTGGAGTGGGGTGATTAGATTAGATTTAACTAGAAAAAAAAACATGGCAACAACATGTCTAAACATTATCAAAACAGAGGCTATCGCTTTTATGAATGAGCCTTCAAGCCTTTTTCAAAGAGGTGTGTGGCTTTCTGACCAATCATAGCACACGTCTACTGTATAATCAGCAGCGATCAATTTTCACTGGTGGGGGAGTTCGTTGAAGTACACGCAGGCGACCTGAACAGCTTTCTTTTAGCTAACTTTTTGTTGGACACTAAGGAATTTATCTTTCAGGGAGCAGCTTCAAGACTTCTTACAACTTTCTCAAAAAAATTTAAATGGCTTTTGAGCAGTCAGGATTGTTTTAAACTATATGTCCAAAATAACATAAGAGTATGCATAGTACATTTCAGCTACACACCTAACGTAGCAACAATGATCAACATTCTTGGAGCACAGAGTACTTTATACAACCACGTTCGTTTATTGAACGCAGGTATAATCTTTTAAACAGATTTTTGGTGAGCTTCTCTTAAAAAGGTGTAGGATCCTCCAGAGGCTTGCAGTTGTGCATACACTTACTACTCGGCCACCCCAACCAGTGCAGTTGGGGTGCAGAAATGCAGAAATGGTTGCAGTGGGCCCAGAAATACATGGACTTATTTTCAAACAGTCTTGTATACTGATGAGTGACGTTCCACCATCAATGGTCAAGACAGATGGAGTAGTGGATGGTTGGTGGATGGCCACCATGTCTCCATAAAGCTGCAATGTCAGCAAGAAGGTGGCAGAGTCGTGTTTTGGGCCAGAAACATGAGGAGAGAGCTGGTAGGCCCCTTTAGAATCCCTGAAGGTGTGAAAATGACTTAGTCAAAGTATTTAGAGTTTCTAACTGACTACTTTCTTCCATGGCACAAAAAGAAGAACCGTGCCTTCCGTATGAAAATCATCTTCATGCATCACAATGCACCATCTCATGCTGCAAAGAATACCTCTGTGTCATTGGCTGCTATGGGCTTAAAAGGAGAGAAATTAATGGTGTGGCCCCAATCCTACCCTGACCTCAACTTTTATTGAGAACCTTTGGAGCATCCATAAGCAAAATATCTGAGGGTGGGACATCAAAACTGCAGTTTTGGAAGGCAATTCTGAGGCCATCCTTAAAAATATTCTTGTTTGCCGTACCCTGACCGACCCTGTCAATTTAGGAACGACCCAATTATAATTTTTTTCACTTTTAGTTCGACCGACTTGCCGGTTGTAAACTTGTGTTACGACCGACCAATTTTATTTACTCTTCAAACAATTAGCCTAATACAACTGTAATAAAATAATATGAACTATATTTTAGTAAGTATTTTGAATATAAATTGCCTAGGCCTACATACAAACCTAGGCTACGTTCTTTCTTTTAAATAAAAACCTGTGTCATCATATACATGTATGATTATGTTTACACCATTGGTTTACCCATGTCAAACTACGGCCGGTACATTCACTTTGTTTCATTCACTGTCAATGGTTCGCGCTTAATGGCTGCGGCTGCAGTAAATAAAATGTTTGCAGTCACCATTCAAAGTCATACTGGTTCAGGCACCATAATACATCTAAAAAATGCAATAAAACATTGCGACACCGCTTTAACTTGGCACGAAGTTCTGGAAAAACTGCCCAGATCTTTTACCATCCCTTCTCTCGTCTAGTCTAACAGTTCCCGTGTCGACTGACCCGAAAGGCAACAACTAAAATGTTGGTGGAGGAAACTCAAGCACTGAACATTAAAAAAAATGTTCAGTGCACTAAAAAGCACATTTTCCATAGATGACGAGCCCAATATGGCATGAAATATGTTCTGAGGGAACAATTTTGTAAAACCAAAATACGTGAAATATGAACATATGTAGATCATGATGTAGCAAACACTGGCAAAGTCACAGATTTATACACCCATCCACCGTCCCCGACCTCCAACCCTAGCAAGAGTTCAACTCCAGACGAACAACTATGTGTGTGTTTTGTTCTATATTTCAGCGTGATGCAGACAGTAAATTGTCTGTTTTTTATAATGTCAACCCTAACCTTCATCTGAACCTTAACCTCAGTAACGTCATGCCTAACTTTAACCATTGTAA
Source organism: Umbra pygmaea (assembly GCA_016801145.1). Taxonomy (NCBI): domain Eukaryota; kingdom Metazoa; phylum Chordata; class Actinopteri; order Esociformes; family Umbridae; genus Umbra; species Umbra pygmaea. The sequence goes on along the minus strand of JACXGM010017829.1, from coordinate 10,007 downwards.
CTTTAACCTTGACCCTAACCTTAACCGTGAATGTTGTAATATCATTTTGAACGCTATGGAATGTGTGGAATGTTCTCGCGTGAATCCGCTAAAATGAAATGTAAAACGTGCATCTATATACAATAAAACACTCTAAATATGTTGGGATATAACGTAATTCGGGTTTTCAAAATAATTTCCTGAGAACGTAATTTCGGAGAACTTCTGAGATGTAATAATAAAGATGACATAGTTTGGCCAGAGCAATGGTTAAAGGGATGCCATGTTAACAGGGTTCCTACACATTCCACAACGTATTTGTTTTATGGATGTACACATCCCAAATGTAACACATTAACATGTTTTCTCATAGGTATTACAGTGCATGCTAATGCAATTAACTGTTATTTTGTGAATTCTAAAGTCATTTTAATTTATTTGTTTCCCTCTGAAAATCCACTTTCATTGAGATCTAGTGGCTTCTTCTTTTCTTAATTTTGACAAAAAAAATTCAAATGAATTCAGCTGGAATTAATCCAATAACTTTGTTTTTTGACAAAGATTTTCTATCAGAATGAGGTTTGCAATGGTGCGCCTGAAGGCACGGGTTGAAGACCCAGTCAGTGACGTCATGATATGCAGATTTGTTTAGATTCATACCCAAGTAATCACCATGACCAAAAATGTAACTTTCTTTTACATTGAATCTTGAAAGAAATATATAGACCTACCTACTGACCCTTTTTTAATTATTTTTTGCTGTTACTGCAAACCAAAATATTTTTAAGGATGGCCTGACATCCTGCAAAGAAATTCAAGCAGAAACTCTCCCTAAACTCACAAGTTCAATGGATGCAAGAATTGTGAATGTGATATCAAAGCAGGGGTCCTATGTTAACATGTAACTTGCCCTGTTAAGATGTGTTTCTTGCCCTGTTAAGATGTGTTTGATGGAAATAGCTTTTGATTTCAGTAAATATGACCTCCTAATGCCGCAAATTCAACAAATTACCATTTTCAGTCTCTTTACAACCTATAATATGTTTTGAAAATCTATTGTGCATAATATTTTGGAACAGTGCACTTTGAGTTTTTTATTTTTGAAAAAACTACTGTTTCCATTGGGTGGTTTGTTCAATGAAATTCGACTTATTCCGTAATGGTTGATGACTTGAAATGACTGACTGTCATTTGCATTGACTATTAAAAAAAAAGGGTGTAATATATAATTTGCATAATAATTTGGAATGTGGTGTAAAGTAATATTATCGTCAAATCAGCCTACAATACATCGACATTGGGTACTGGCACCAAACTAGTGTTGGTTTAATTAATTAATATGTCAGTTCGACAACGCACAATCGTTGTGCACTTAGGTATAATTTGACATGTTTTTTAACATCCATATTTAATTAAAAGACATTTGTGTTAGCAGGCAATATACTTTAAGTCGCTAGTGTTCACAAACATGGGTTTCAAAGTTTTTCAGCAGTTTAACAGCAAAACGTTACATTCTGACGCCTTGAGCAAGATGATTTTTCTGTAATTAAATATGTTTCTCAGTCACTGAATTTGTTATTGTTCTATTAATTGTCATATTTGTATATTGATTAGAAGTTATTGCAGCTGACAGAAAAGAATAGTCCGATTCAAACTAGCAAATGACAGAGATCATCCCAAGGACGTCAAATTATATACAATATCCAGAAAATCTATGTTTCATTTGAGCAACAAAATCACTGTCCTGGATATTGTTGATAATTTGCGGTCAGTAGGGAGCTGCGAGTACAGCACGTACAACTCCTGGGACATCTGGGAGACCTGAGACTCCGTTTTCACGGTGCATGTGGTCTTTTTTAAATGAAATAGAACCGAATACTGTACTATATTACTTCTAACTCAGAAAACCGTAATTATTTGATAAACATTTTATGATTTAAAATGTCCATTACAACCCTCTACCAGGCACATGTCAGTAGAAACCCAAACTCTGTAATATCATAATACATTTGCATTTCAGTGCATCTACAGTAACAAAATAATTTAAGACAGTTAGTGATTTCTGACCTGTATTTCTTATGGAATAACATATGCCGACTAAGTTATAATCAGGGAAAACCAGAGATATTTATCAAGTGCTTCTGGTAATTACCTCAGATACTGTGCCTTTACTCCAGTTGTGCAGCACCAAAACTGATCAGTTTATAATGCACAGACTAAATATGTTTATGGCAATACCCACATTTTTTAGAAAGATTTTAATAGGAAAAGGTATGTGAAATACAAATCTTACTATGCCCATTATTAACATATGATTTACCGCATAAATAAATAAAAATACACTCACCTAAAAGGTAATTAGGAACACCCGTTCAAATTCTCCTTAATGCAATTATCTACTCAACCAATCACATGGCAGTTGCTTCAAAGCATTTAGGGGTGTGGTCCTGGTCAAGACAATCTCATGAACTCCAAACTGAATGTCACAATGGGAAAGGTGAATTAAGCAATTTTGAGCGTGGCATGGTTGTTGGTGCCAGACGGGCCAGTCTGAGTATTTCACAATCTGCTCAGTTACTGGGATTTTCATGCACAACAATTTCTAGGGTTTACAAAGAATGGTGTGAAAAGGGAAAAACATCCAGTATGCGGTCAGATATCAGTCGATGTCAAAGTGTCTAGCGCTTCATCGCGAAAGTGTGTCTGCCACGGGTGGGGGGAAATTAGCTACATTACAGCAACATGTCTGCATCCCAAATTATTTTGACATTGGTGGAAATTCAAATGCTTTCGATTAATGAACGCATGTTCATTCTCATTCATTATGGCAACATGATTGCAGTCAATAGCACCGATTACATTTGGGAAACCGGACAAATTGTGCTTTTTTGTTTGACTGTTCACCCGCCGTGTACGGAAACTTAATGTAATTATGCGACAAGCCTATTATACCGACTAACACGCCTGGCATAACCAGGCTAAGGGTTGGCTGAGATATCCCTGACCTGTCAGTCCGTTCCATCTGGAAAGTGCCAGTCGCCGTAAATCCTGTGTTACATAATATACATTATTAGGCTATTATTTTTATTATATTCTAACAGTGCAAGATCAGCTATTGTGCGTCATTACGCATTGTGATGGCATGGCTTTTCATAACCATCCATTTGATTGTATCTGAAAATCTACAGATGTCGGTATTACTCTAATTGTAAATGGAAAATAGTTCTGCACAACTGGAATTTATTGCATATTTCAAAATGGTTAAGACATGCGTCACGATGAAACTCATTTAAAAATGAAAAGAACTAAATGCATATAAATGAACACTATGTTTCTGTACCTGATTACGACAGTTATACTATGAAAACAATAGAGACATCGACAAGACAGAGACATCGACAAGAATATCAGATTTAAACATGATTTTGTTCTGTTTACCGTATTATTTATGAGGATGAATTATGTAACATGCCAATATTACAGATAATATTTGAGTGTTCTTCTTGCAAATATGTGCAATATGTGCTTCATTTGCATTTACGTTACAATCTTGTTTTATTTTGTTTATTTTTCACTGCAGGCTGATAATTGTAAGCATGGCTTTGTGACATCTTCATATTATTAATGAGAGGCAGTATTTTGATTTCGTTTACACAACGCTCTGCACTTTCAGACAGATCTACAGAAGCCTACGTGTTTCATCCATCTGCCGACGGTGTCGCCATTTCTCATTTCACCTGTTTTTGTGCGTACGCATGGGTCAGAGTTGTCGTGAAGGACCGCACATTTTCCCGTCAAGTTTGCTTTTTATAAATCCCAATTATTGCGTAGAGAGTTGCGTACGTCTTCTTTTGTGCGCATGCAACGTTTATAAATGAGGCCCCTGATCTCAACCCAATAGAGCATCTTTGGGATGTGGTGGAATGGGAGCTTTGTGCCCTGGATGTGCATCCCACAAATCTCCATCAACTGCAAGATGCTATCCTATCAATATGGGCCAACATTTCTAAAGAATGCTTTCAGCACCTTTTTTGAATCAATGCCACGTAGAATTAAGGCAGTTGTGAAGGCGAAAGGGGGTCAAACACAGTATTAGTATGGTGTTCCTAATAATCCTTTAGGTGAGTGTAAATCGTCAGATTAATCATAATAGACATTTTCAGTCTCCCAATAATCGGTAATCAGTATCATAATCAGTCAACCTCTAGTTTGCAGGTGACCTTACATTTTAAACCTGGCATCTGTAAGGCAGTTCAATTGTCTGATGAAGTATAGCCAATTGTTGTTTTCTTAATAATACGCATTTATTATCTGTTCACTTTGTACGTTATTGTTGTTGTTGCAGTAACACAAGGCTCAAATGTAAAAGAGACATGGGTCTCAGTTCGATTCCCTTTTATAAAATGTTAACATGAAAATGGCTATTACTGGTTTCAATTTCTTCATCTGTCCCATAATTAATCACCTGCACTAGCAATAGTTAATTTCAATGTCCACATTTCTCTATGACTATACAGTCTACTTATTGTAAGGAATGATTTCCACACATTGTGTGTGTGTGTGTGTGTGTGTGTGTGTGTGTGTGTGTGTGTGTGTGTGTGTGTGTGTGTGTGTGTGTGTGTGTGTGTGTGTGTGTGTGACTATCGTAATAACAGAGAAAAAGCACCACTGAGATAAACCTATATGGCCAAAAACAAAATAAAATGCCTTTCCAAGAGGTTTTGAATGTTTCTAAGTCGTTTTCTCAGGATGTCCTCAAACTGTGGTGGTTAGCCGCAGAATACTCAGGAGCATTCAAGTTTAATAAGAACACTCAAAATAGCATTCCGATCTCATAATATATACTCTAAGGGTTCAACGGAAACAAAGCAGAATTGATAAAAGAGAGCAGTGTTGGATTAACGTTGTGCACTTGATTTAAAACTGTGGAATACAATGTGAAAAAATAGATTGGAATTTAATGTTTTTTGTTGTTGTTGAGAAGTACAATGTTAAATGTAAGACATTCCCAAACCAAAGATAAGAGAAGTTTCACTGCATTAGCCTTAGCCTGAACCCTGAACCATTCAAATTTAATAAGCTTTAAAAATTCAAAACACCAAATCATCCAAGTCTGCTTTTTACAGACTTTGCATTCCTTTTTCCTTTTCTGTAACAACAACAAAGTTACAAGTACATGGTGCCAAAGCGGGTAACATTATAGACTTTAAGCCATGAGTGTTTAAAGCAAGATTTATCACAAGACACCTTGAATTTATTATCTCAAGGGGAATAAAATAGCATCATTATTTTTAATGGCTGGCTAAAAAGTCATTATTTATCTAGCAGCAGATCAAATAAAGTGTCAAATATCTCAGTGTACAACACTTTCTGGACTGAAATGCGACAGAATGAACAAAGCACAGTAAATAAAAGTGAACTTCGAACACTTAGCCATAACAGGCTGGTTACAGGCACTAGGCTGTTGCCTGTGCTAGGCATATTTACACTTTGCTAGCAGGAAACGGTGGTTTTGGGTGTACATAGTTCTCTGTGGTCTGCGCGCCCAGAGCAACTGAGCAGGCTGAGAGAGAAAAGCGCATGAGGCAGGAGTTGGGGTGAAGGTGCAAAGATAACAAGAGTTGAGAAGAGAGCGCTTGTTACTCTCTGGCTCAAACTCATTTTGAGGAGGGGCGCTTGTACCGAAGAGGCAGGAAATGGAAGCGTTGGAAGTCAAGCGGAAAACGGATGGCATAGTGAAGTGTTGTTAGAGGACGTCAGTGACCCCAGTCTCGGGCTCCATCTGTAGTGTTGTCTGTCGACCTGTGAAGCATCTCCGCTTTGCCCCTCTGGTCCTTCTCTCTCAGGGAGATAGAAGGTCGGTTTAGCGTCTGCCACCTCTCTCTAACAACCCCCCCAACCACCGCAGTGTCCTTTCCACGACTCCACTCCACCCATCACAGGCAGCTGTTCGAGTGGTTAAACGCCGCTCAGCCTAGATGAGAGCGAACGCCACACATCTACAGCATTGCTTTCCTCTAACTCCTTGCGACCCTGCACACTTTGCATTAGTACCTTTCAGTCATTTAGCATCCATTTCTCGCTTATTCCTCACCAGGGGGCGGAGGTAACACTATTACAGCTTCTATTTTTCCCCACATAGCTTCTTACCAGCGCACTCATCATTCCCACTGCTCCATTCTCACTCACAGTTCTTTGCTTCAAGTCTTATTCTCCCCAGCTTGTTCATTTGCTGCCTTCTTTGAGAAAAGCCGGTGCAAACGTACAGCTCGACAGGGACCTACACTGTTCTGTTCTTGTCTAGTGAATGATTTAAAGTGTAGAACCATGAATAATAGATCAGCCGGCAATGACGTGACCAAGCTAGTGATCTATGCACGCCCTGGATTCTAACTTACATACTGGAACGTGCACCGTACAAGCCTGGTTCATTATCTAATGCATGCTTTCTTTTCTCTCTCACAGTCTGCAGTCAACCGTCACTGGGTTTGTGTGTACGGAGGTTTGTAAAAAAACAACATTACAAGACCCTGATCAATCCCCTCCCCCGTCTCCTCACCCCCTCTCAGTTGTCCCCCGCTTCAGTCCCCAGGCTCCTCCTCCCCTGGCTAAGGTGCTACTTTACCTGGCAGTGACTTCTCGTTTCCCCTCGGCCGGCAGCAGCACGGTGAGGCCTAGGTGGTCCTGGATGATGTGGTGCATGCCTCTAAAAGCAGTATGACAGCGTTGTTGAAATGGCGGATGAAAGGGGGGGGGCAACAAAGGGCTGACACAAAGCAAGGGGACAGGGGAAGAGGGATACTTAAAGGAGAGAGACAGGGGGAGATGCAAAACAAACCCAACAACAACAACAGGGCTAAAACAACTAGCCAGCAGGAGAATGACAGATTAAACTACATGCAGCTACAAGGATTCTAAAATGAATTCAACTGCATTCAGATTTTAGAACTCCACCTAATTACATGGATTCTAGAACTTTTCCAACAAAATGCAGCCTCAAGGATTCTAGAATTCTACACAGCAACAAAGTGACATGAGAGATGAGAGGCACACATAAGCACATTGGGGATTCCGGCTTGGTTACCGGTAGCTGCTGTTGCCGCGGCGACCAAAAATTGAAAACAGAAACTGAGACCAGTTTTTTTTAGAAACACTCTGACTTCTTTCTAGCTACCTTTGACCTACCTCAGAGTAAGGATTGTTGCACAGCACATAGCCTGTTCCTCTGACCCAGACCCGTCCATTGATCCAGCCAGGCGGGCAGCGGAGAGGAACCACTCAATATATCCACCTCTAGGTTCAAATATTTCATTATGTTCCAGACAGGTCCTTTATCGAGCGCCGACAAAGATTCACTCGATTTCATTAGCAACTGGGGCACATGAGTCTTACCTATTAATGGTTCAATACCACCACCCAGGGTATGTAATCTACAGGCCATGTTACAGGCAGGTCAGACTGTTTGTCTGTTTTTGTTCATCTGTGTCAGTAAAACAAACAAAAAAGTAAGGGGATTCTGGTTGGTTGGTAGTTGTACAAGGAAAGGTTGAGGATCCATAGCTAGACTTGTCCTGTGCACATCTCATCCTCAATGTGAACACGTGCTAACCACTCAATTAAAGCATTTTTTATAACACATTAAGAATGAGGGAAAGAAGTAACGAAACACTGCATGCCCTAGTCTTTAAGCCCACAGAACGATATGCTATAGCAATAAAGTAGCCTCCCAGCTCAGCGAGCCAATCTCAACCCACAGGACTGAGAGTCGTTTTTTGTGTGTGGATCAGAGATTAAGGCTCAAAGACTGCCTGCTGCTGTGGCTTTGGTTTGTAAGAAAATATGTAATCACAATCATTCTCCGTGCCTACTTCTAATGACAACAAAGGATTGGTTTGTGCCTTGGATAAAGGCAGGTTGGGGGTTAGGTTAGGGAGGATGCTTTGTTTAGTTTAGAGAACTACATACTTGCGATGAAATGGCGACACTCAAAAGCAATAGACTTGCTCTCATCGCTCATTCTACTACAATAGATTTAAAAAAAAAAACGATTACATCGCTGTGTTCCCATGAATCAATGCAAAATCAAAAAGCCTTCCCAGCGAGGACGGTCAGAAATGAAGCACTGATGCGCCAAAGCAATCAGAAGTGCAGACTCTGAAGCGTTCCAAAACTTTTCTGGTCTCAGGTTTTTGGTATGAAACTGCACAGTCCTATAAATCAAGGCTAATTTCGACCCAGCTGTCAGTTACAATTTAGAAAGTGTGTGCGTGTATATGTCTCTTTTCAGAATCCCGCCTCCTCTATCCACCCCCTGCAATCCACACACAGCTTCCATCTACTGGCATCAAGCCAACAAATAAAAGCTTTTCAGCAGTGATTATGTTTGTGTGTGTTCGTACGTCCCATTACATGCCATTGGTATTCAAATATACGGTAATGTGTTGCGTGTATGCACAAGTCGTTTCGTTCGCGCCACCAATCAGGAGCAAATTGCATTAAGACGCAAGGTTTATGCGTTTACGATGCCCTGTGTTAGTTAGTAGTCAATGATTGTTCTGTACATCTACAAATCCTACTTCCTCATGGTAAGAATGAGAAATGAGTTCCTGTGCTGCGGACGAGTGAAGGATTAGATGGATTTTGCACATTACCTTTCTGTCTTGCATACCTGTCTATGTTTATATCAGTCCGCCTGTCTGTCTGAATTCTTGCTTGTCTAACTACATATCTATCATTGCCAATCTGTCCTTCAACACAAAACAACATGTGGAAGCTGGAAAAGAGGTTCAGACAGAATGTGTAGCTGCGCACACAAATGGTAACACACATGCCAACACGCAGACACACGCCTACAAACAGGCACACAGACACACACACACCCACACACGTCAACATGGCCTACTATCAATGAGACGAGCCAAAGACCTTCCTCTGAACTAGAAGAAATCCTTGAAATAATTGTAAAAGCACTAAAAAAGAAAGTATATTACCCACTATCCATGATTTGATGCATAAAATATATATGTGTAGATTTAGGTAATTAAAACATGGAGGAGAGATGAATATTCATCACAGGAGGAAAGGCAGTCATGGATAAAGCACAATATGTAGTGTTATGCAAACTACATTTATGGTCTACTAGCTAGTTATGAAAATGATAAGGTACAACAAGCACATAGAAATGTATATCTATGAGAAGGACAATGTTCATAATGCACATGGTAATGTGCAGCTTTGAAGATGACCATCTAAACTACATACATGCTAATATAAAGTTACACAAATTATAAAGTACACTGTGTGAGGGATAGATAAAGCACACTACATACATGCCAATGCATGTCTGCAAAAATTATATTGAACACTACATCAATGATAACATATAGCAATGAGATTGAGTGTGTACATGGTGTGTGAGGGAGTGTGAGTGAGTCAGTGGTTTGTGTGTGCGCAACCCTGGCTGTAAGAACGCCTCACGGGATCCTGCAGCAAGGTGTTCCTGCCAGGGGGAAAGATTTGTCCTTTAGCCAGAAAACTCGGACAAACAAGACCGCAGTGTCCTCCTTGCCAGCAGCAGCCGCAACGCAGGCCCACAGGCAGCCAGCAGGGCAGAGAAAACACAGCAGAGCTTTCTGTTGGACCGTGCGTGGAATGCTGAGCACACGTCTATCAGGAGTGGGGTGGGGGCAGGTTGATAGAGGGGAGCTGGCAAAGAAATAATGTGAGAAAGCGAGAGATGGAAAGTGATGGTGAGATGCCCAGAGGATGACTGAAAGTCAGAGGGTCAGAGAGAGGCTGAATGGAAGACGGGCGACAATGCAGCGAATAGAGGAGAGAAATAATAGTGAGATGAGAGAAACAGATTGAATAGAGAGAGGAGAGGAATAATTGAAAAAAAGAAGAGAAATAAATGAAAAAAAATTAAGACAGTACTACCACTGTTATTCATCCAGTGAAGTGTGAAGTAAATAGATGACACCTGGGCCAGTCCACAACACGACACCAGGTAACGCAACGGGCTGGCCGGT
>JACXGM010017828.1:0-19469 GCA_016801145.1 Umbra pygmaea | reverse complement strand
TGTAACGTCCAGCCCTGGTTGGGGCTGTATATTTGCTTCCCCTTTTGTGTTCTGTCTCCTGTGTTCAGTATTTTATTACGGTGGTTTGGTTGTACTGTTTCGGTTCTGAGTGTTATGTATATGGTTCTGTCCCAGTGTGTGATGTTTTGGCCCCCCGTAGTGTCTCTTTAGTGATGTCTGTTATATCCCTTCCCATTTGTATACTGTTGTTGCCTTAGTTCCCTTTGTGCCTCTTACGTCATTGCCCCAGGTGTGTTGAGTTGTGTCTCGTTAGGAAGTGTATTTAGGTCGTTTGCTTTGTGATGTCTCTTGTCGATCAATGTGCTCCTGTTACGTGTTGCTGAGTGTTTCCGTTTATTCTTTAGAAAGCCCCACGTGGCAGTATTGTTTTGTTGATTTAATAAACGTTGCTATTTGAGTATTACAACCTTTGCGCCTGTCTCTATCCATTCAAAAAAGGAAACGTGACATAATGTTAATAAATCAAAATCATACGAAACATTAATGAAATAATATACTTGTAGACTTTATTGTTTAACTAAGTACAACTTAAATCATTTTATATAGGCAATCATAATATAATGATGTTGTAGGTCAACTAAATAGTCAAAATAATAACAATTCTCAAATAGTCTGTGTCATGGTTGCAATTTGTTTTGTTTGTGTTTGGGTGCCTTTGTTTTTCTCATTTCAGCACATGCAGTTTAAAAGTTCTGTGAATGGCCATGCCCTCCCAAATGTGTTAACAAAGTTTAGCTGTATCCCCGAACTATAAGATCAGATTCACTAATGACTGACGTGTTGATTAGTAGTTGAATCCGGTGTGCTCGCTCAGTTATAGTTTAAGTACATGGATTGGCTGGTGGCACCTAAGGACATGTTTGAGAACCACTGTCCTACAAAGGTTTATGAAATATTTCCCCAAACATTTGGGTTCAGATTATGGCTTGACTACTTTGGGACTAAAACATATACAGGTCCTTCTCAAGAAATTAGCATATTGTGATAAAGTTCATTATTTTCCATAATGTACTGATAAAATTTAAAGATTTAACTTTCATATATTTTAGATTCATTGCACACCAACTGAAATATTTCAGGTCATTTATTGTTTTAATACTGATGATTTTGGCATACAGCTCATGAAAACCCAAAATTCCTATCTCAAATAATTAGTATATTTCACCTGACCAGTAAAAGAAGTGTTTGTAATACAAAAAAAAAGAAAGAAAAAGTCAACCTTCGAATAATTATGTTCAGTTATGCACTCAATACTTGGTCGGGAATCCTTTTGCAGAAATGACTGCTTCAATGCGGCGTGGCATGGATGCAATCAGCCTGTGGCACTGCTGAGGTGTGATGGAGGCCCAGGATGCTTCGATAGCGGCCTTAAGCTCATCCAGAATGTTGGGTCTTGCGTCTCTCAACTTCCTCTTCACAATTTCCCACAGATTCTCTATGGGGTTCAGGTCAGGAGAGTTGGCAGGCCAATTGAGCACAGTAATACCATGGTCAGTAAACCATTTACCAGTGGTTTTGGCACTGTGAGCAGGTGCCAGGTCGTGCAGAAAAATGAAATCTTCATCTCCATGAAGCTTTTCAGCAGATGGAAGCATGAAATGCTCCAAAATCTCCTGATAGCTAGCTGTATTGACCCTGCCCTTGATAAAACACAGTGGACCAACACCAGCAGCTGACATGGCACCCCAGACCCTCATTGACTGTGGGTACTTGACACGCATTTTGGCATTTCCTTCTCCTTAGTCTTCCTCCAGACTCTGGCACCTTGATTTCTGAATGACATACAAAATGTGTTGTTGTTTTGTTGTGCTGCGTCTCTGTAGCCCAGGTCAGGCGCTTCTGCCGCTGTTTCTGGTTCAAAAGTGGCTTGACCTGGGGATTGCAGCACCTGTAGCCCATTTCCTGCACACGCCTGTGCACGGTGGGTCTGGATGTTTGTACTCCAGACTCAGTCCACTGCTTCCGCAGGTCATCCAAGGTCTGGAATCGGTCCTTCTCCACAATCTTCCTCAGGGTCCGGTCACCTCTTGTCGTTGTGCAGCATTTTTTGCCACACTTTTTCCTTCCCACAGACTTCCCACTGAGGTGCCTTGATACAGCTTTCTGGGAACAGCCTATTTGTTCAGAAATTTCTTTCTGTGTCTTACCCTCTTGCTTGAGAGTGTCAATGATGGCCTTCTGGACAGCATTCAGGTCGGCAGTCTTACCCATGATTGCGGTTTTGAGTAATGAAACAGGCTGGGAGTTTTTAAAAGCCTCAGGAATCTTTTGCAAGTGTTTAGAGTTAATTAGTTGATTCAGATAATTAGGTTAATAGCTCGTTTAGAGACCCTTTTCATTATATGCTAATTCTTTGAGATTTTTGGGAGAATTTTGGGTTTTCATAAGCTGTATGCCAAAATCATCAGTATTAAAACAATAAATGACCTGAAATATTTCAGTTGGTGTGCAATGAATCTAAAATATATGAAAGTTAAATTTTTATCATTACATTATGGAAAATAATGAACTTTATCACAATATGCTAATTTCTTGAGAAGGACCTGTAGTATTTACAGTAGGTACTGTATCACACCTTTCAGATATCATTATCATACAATCCAGTCAAAGATTGTTTTAAAAACACCATATCATTTAAAATAAATAATGTCTGGATTGCTGAATTATTTACACCAACTAGAGCACCTCAACAAGTGATTGGAATTCAGATATGAGTGCTATGGCTTTTGCCATTTATATTATGCATTGACAGATGTAACACAATTTTTACTTTTACTTTATGTACTTAAGTGCATTTAAGATCACATATTTACTTTTGGTACTTAAGTACATTTAAATTCAGATACTTTAAGAGTTTTACTCTTCACTCTTACTGGAGTAAAGTTTTAGCACAGTAGCTGTACTTCTACTCAAGTGTCATTCTCCAATACTTTTTACACCTCTGCTGAAGTCCTTTCCTGTGGTCTGCAAGTTGTCAGTGAAGCTGAATACAGCTTTTGAGGGAAGAAGTGGGCAATAAGGTAAAGGGAGCGAGCAAGAGGAAAAATGATTTTAGTGACAATTTAAGTGATTGTTCATGCTCAATGTGATGTAGGGAGACAATAAATAAAGCTTGGAGAGAGAAAGAAAACAATTTCTGTCATTTTTCTCTCTTTGTACTTTTGTACTTTTACTTTTGATACTTTTGAGTACATTTTAACACCAGATAAATACTTTTGATACTTAAGTACATTTATAATGAGCTACTTTAAGACATTTACTTAAGTAGTTTTCTTATGGGTGACTTTTACTTTTACTAAAGTCACTTTTAAGATCGATATCTGTACTTTTACTTAAGTATGGAATTCAAGTACTTTTTACACCACTGTATATAACCATGCCAGACACACATCCTCTTTGTGAGATATTGTTTTCCCAAACTACTTAGCATTATATATCTGATATAGTATTACCTGTGTATTGACCTGTGCTTGTTTTCTCCTACTCTCGAGATCGACTAGTGTTTTGTACCGTTGCCTGACTTTTGCCTTTGCCTTGACCCTTGCTGCCTGTGACCTGATTATGCTCCTTGGATGCTGATTATGCTTCTTGGATCCTTAGTGCCAATTGGGCATGTCCATCCCTTTATGGCCACCATGTACCCATCCTCTGACAGCTACTTCCAGCAGGATAATGCATCATGTCACAAAGCTCGAATCATTTTAAATTGGTTTCTTGAACATGAAGATTAGTTCACTGTACTAAAATGGCCCCCACAGTCACCAGATCTTAACCCAATAGAGCATCTTTGAGATGTGGTGGAACGGGAGCTTCGTGCCCTGGATGTGCATCCCACAAATCTCAATCAATTGCAAGATGGCATCCTATCAATATCAGCCAACATTTCTAAAGAATGCTTTTAGCACCTTGTTTAATCAATGCCACATAGAATTAAGGCAGTTCTGAAGGCAAAACGGGGTCAAACAGTATTATTATGTTGTTCCTAATAATCTTTTAGGTGAGTATATATATATTTGTTAGTTGTGTACTTACATTATCCCAAATGTTTCCACAAACCTTTAAACGCAGAGAAATTTGTAATTTAAATCGAAGACACGGGACGTTTTATTTTGTCGCCCGTCAATGGCGTCATATAACCTTTGACTTCTCTAGTTGCTCTAAGTTACAGGGAACTGCCAAACATAACGTGAATAAAGTTATAATATTTTTATCAATACGTTACTTTGCAGGGTTGCCAACTTTGGGAGTTTGGCTGGCGTGAGACTGGGTAAAATTTCAGTGCGCGCGCATGCGCGTGCTTGCGCGCGGAGAACACTTTTGTTAACCCTAATTTTAGAAATGTCAGTCCTTGTTTACTTAGTATAAACCGTGATGTATGCAAAAAAACAGCTAATAGAATGGAAACGCTTATTTTTTTAAATTCTGAAATCGTCAGAGTCACGCCAGATGCGTGAGAGTTGGCAACCCTGGCAGTGTGCTCCGACTCCCAACCATGTTCCGAATCTAACGGTACGGATCCACTTTTCCGACACGACTGGAGCGTGGTGTTGGGTGTTGTTGCAAGGCAACCCTCCATTAGTACGTTGATGGGTGTTCCTCAAATACAGCTGCGGGCTACAGCCACCATCAGTTTCTCCAGTGATTCACCGTGAGCCTTCCCCCCGTCTCCTCTGTGCTCTACTTCTATTTGATAGTCGCTTCGCGTTCAACGGATTCATTTGCATAAAGCTGGGAATTTTCATCTTTTCTGTCGCGCAACATTTTCTCAAATGCAGTGCTGCCTTCCCGGGATGCTATGTGGGCACGTTGAAGTCGCGTGACGTCACCCATAGGAATAGAGCGAGATGCGACGCGACAGACAGTCGTGTCGGAAAAGTGGATCCGTACCGTAACACTGAACTTTTCACACGCAACTGACGTACAGGTGCAAGGTTTTCAGCGAATCAACGATCAGAGAATCATGCAGTGAGAACGTTTTAGGCAGATGTTACAGCTGTGGAACTACTCTCCTGTCATTAATACGCTGTGGTCTAGTCATCAACAGAATATTAACGGATTGAAAGGGGAGAAAATTTCATTTTGGCGTGACATTTCTTGCGTGTGCGTGAGAGCGTGAGATTGATGCTGAAAGCGTGAGTGTCACGCCAGATGCGTGAGAGTTGGCAACCCTGCTTTGTCAGTGAACATTTTTTTCTGCCGGAGACGCTAGATTGGCAGATTTTTATTGACGACGACAACAAAATCCATGATCCAACGCTACTTCTGGACGTCATCAAAGTACATGTTTAGCTATTGTTTTGATTGAGAGGCCCCTAGTGGCCAAAAACTACATATTGTATGTTTAACCCAATAGTGGACAAATCGCTCCGATATATTAATTGAATTACTTAAATAGGCTATATAGAGGATAATGAGTATTTATGTAACATAGCCGCACTCAAGCACACGACCGCACGCATAAAGCTTGCCAAAAAGAACATATGGATTACATAATCAGAGTAGACTACTTATTTTTGTTTTGAATAGTTTAGTTTAAAAGTAGACATTTCAAGCTTTCTATAATAGATAGCCTATATTTCTCAAATCTTTAAGGCACAAGCTGAGTTTCGGCGCCCTCCAGTTCACGTGCAATGCAAGTGATCGTGCCGGCGCCTTATTACATTGTCTATTCGCTATATAATTGCTTCTTATTTATTAAATACAAGCAATTGGTTGATAAAACATTGATCAAGATTAAGATTCCATTTATACAAAATGAAAATCTTTTAAAAGGTTCTTTCTTTAAAACAAAAAAGACAGTAATATTTAAACATTTATATGAAACTAAATATGTTTTCTTTAGTGGCTTTAGTGGCTACAACACGTATACAGTGCAGAAAAATTTCATATAGATGGGAGCAAACCATCTAGGTACTCGGCCTACTTATCATGCTTCCACCCCTTTTAAACAGCCCATTTAATTTGACTGGCGGTCAATACAAAATCCAACGCCTTTACGAAGTAATTAATATAAAATAAGAAAACCATATTGATTTTTAGCTATTCAGAGTACATACACTATGGCCATTCAGGCAAACAATTATTTCATGTCATTGATTGGCATTGATTGACACTGTTACCTAGAGAATACTACAGTACAAACTCAGCTGAATACAAATATGTTTTAATCACTCAGATATCTTGATCACAATTGGAGTTACATCATTTTAATGTGTCAAAATCCGGTAAGATTTAAAGACTTCATTCCGTTTCATTCTAATTCTCAATAATTTCAAAACTGACTTACACCAGTATTATTATTACAAATAAACTGACTGGGTAAAATTACATTAAATACTGAGGAACATTACACAAATTCACAATGGAAAAATGTTATTGTTTAATGCAAATGATAGTAGTTAATAACACCATCTTTTTTGTGGATAATTATAGCCTTGAAAATATACTTAATTATAGTACAGTAGATTAATAGTGAGCTCTAATTTGAAGGGACAATAAGTTATAATTTAACCAATGAAGTTGTGACCGTGTTGAAAGCAAGTGACCACTCATAGGAGAGCCAATGTCTCCCTTGGTTTCCGACACAAAGTTTAAAAATCAGTTTCATCCACGCGCGGGCAGACATGAACTTTGCGTGCTGCTTATTTTTATACATGCAGGTGCCATTTTTTCCTCTCCTATGTTTTGTTTCACACTTGAACCTGCCTGTTTACACTCAAATGTTGAATTGGTGTGCGAAGAGTAACATCTGCACCAGTGAAATTATATAATTTGCTTGTGGAGGTATGTTTTAACGCGCTCGCGAGATTTGACATAAATCTGTCACCATAGAAAAGCACATTGCAGTATACTTAAATGCACAATCAAAGGTAATGATCATTCTGCCTCAGCATCTTTTCTGTGTGCTGGGTCTGACCAGAGGACTTCGTCCACATCACAGGCAAAGTTGTCTCTTGCCAGGCATTGGGGGAAAAAACCCTCTGGTGTGCCGGATCCAGCCTTAAACTGTCCACACCTATGTCCCTTCAGGCCACTTCCATTGCCTGCAAGAGATTTCCCTTCTATATGGGTTTCGGTCATATACTGTACCTTCCACCTCCACGCAGAGAGAAACTCTTCTATTGGGTTGAGAAAAGGGCCATAGGGTGGAAGGCAAACATTTATCAACCTTTGGTTGATGTAGAACCACTCTCGTGTTCGGACAGTAAGGTGAAAGCGGACACAGTCCCAAACCACAACATAGATAGGAAGGACTGCTTGTTGATTCTGCTGCTCATTTTTAAAGAAAGCATCCAGAAGACCATCCAAAGTTCTAAGAAGATGTTCAGTGTTATAGGGTCCCAGGGTTGCATGACGGTGGAGAACCCCAACATTACTTATGGCCTCACAGAGGATGACATTACCACCACACAGTCCAGGGCCTACCACAATGGCACGTTCGCTGATTATGTGTTATTATATGTTATTTATTTTCTTCGCCAGATTGAACCCTGCCTCATCGACATAAATATATTCATGGGGCCTTTCCAGGGAATCCAATTCAAACATTCTCTTCATATAAAACCAGAGAAATAGTTTAGTAAAAGGATAATATGCAGTGTATTTGCATGGATTCCTTATGTACAGTAATGTACAGTATGTACAGTAAATACAGTGCAACATAGTGCAGTTTACAACAGTAGAATAGGACCGACCTGTCCTGTAAGCATCAGTGCTAAATGTATCTGAGTGTACACTTACTTGCACATACTGAAATTGCAGATATTTTACCCTTTCTGAGTTGCGCTCAAAGGGTACTCTGTACACTTGCTTCATGCGTACCCTTTTGCGTTGAAGTATGCGGTGAATGGTAGAAAGGCTGACACTGTTTATTCCTTTAAAGTTCACGTTGTCTTGAACAAGTCTTTACTGTATTTCATGCAATCGGATGGCATTGTTTGGACGGACCCTATTAACAATGACATTCTCTTGCTGTTGAGAGAACAGAGCACCCTCATGTGGTAGTCTTGCAATTCTACAACACAGGAACACGCATTTATAATTTACTGTATACAGTCAATAAAATTGAAGACAAATTTTAGAATGTTTTATGGTAAGAAACGTAATCTTTTTCCCCCAGCTCAGTCTCCTTTCTATTGAGACTGTGATACTGAATCAAATGTATATATTAAACTTGCAATTACCAAAATACAGTAACATGAAACATTTACCTGTTCACTTGTCTAAATGTCCAGATAATGGTGGCTACAGAATATCTGCTCAGATCAATCAATCAATCAAATTTATTTATAAAGCCCTTTTTACAACAGCAGTTGTCACAAAGTGCTTTGACAGACACCCGGCCCGAGACCCCCAAAAGCAAGCATCACAGGTGATGCACAGTGGCTAGGAAAAACTCCCTAGTAGATGGGACCTGGGAAGAAACCTAGAGAGAGGCCAGACTCAAGGGTGTTGCCAGTCCTCTTCTGGCTGTACCGGGTGGGGAATCTGAAGGTACACAGCCCATTGTAATACGGTCACTTTGTTTATCAGTGTTCAATTATTGTCCAGCAATGAAGATATGATGGGAAGGCTGTGACCATGGTTTTTATGTAGCATCAATAAAGTTTGGTGGTCTTGTGAAGGAAGAACATGAAGCCACCTGGAGATGAAAGCTGGCGTCAAAACGTGATCATCAACCACAGTGACATGGGATCTAGCACAGCAGCAGGTTGGGCACAGGACAGGGACAGGAAGGTGTCATCAGGCCACATGGTCCTGTCGCATGTTCCTAGGGTCCTAAATTTTGGGTTGTTTTGTTCTCCTCAATTAGTTTGGAGAAATAGGCTGATCGGGCAGAAGTAACTGCATTACAGTTATGCAGAGTACTTTCATTCCAAGCTTGTCGAAATACTTCCAACTTGGTAGAACGCCATTTCCGCTCCAATCTTCTGGAGCCTTGCTTTAGGGTTTGGATGTAGTCTTTGTCCTGCTTCCCTTTTTGTCATTCCATGAACAAGAACAAGGTCAATTACGGTTGCCCGAATTTGATCTGAAATTACTGTTCTTGATCTTCCTTGTCCTCTTCCTACTTGTCCGCCACCTCTTACACATACTCTTCCTCCTCTGCCTCTTAGATTGGGTCCATCCATTGTTGGTCTCAACGTTCAACCCACCTGTTCCACCTGAGCATTCTGAACTGGCTTATATTCTGGACAGTTGGTTTGATTAAATCATTAGAAACAAGTGTGTTCACTTTTGAGCCACTGTGTGTAATTGATGACAACTGTTTTAGTTGTGCATACTTTGTGCTGCCCTTGTTTACCATTTTGCAACACAATTTCATCACAGTGCAATGTGTGTTTATTGAAGGAGAATACATTTAGGGTTTGCAAAAATAGTGTTTTTTTTGACAAATGAGTTGAGGCAACTGAGCATTTGTTTCAGAAAATAGGGGTTAGTGTCTTAGCAATTGAGAAAAACTGTAACCAATCACTGTTTTGGTAGAAGCTCATGAATAGATTGCAAAAGTCAGATTACCTGAACAATAGATGCAGTCATTGCAGGGAGAGTGAGGGGATGAGAACGAGGACAAGGTAGAGGAGGTAGAGGATGAAGGTGAATAAGAGGTCGAAGGACAATGGTGGAGGCATGTGGGGACAGAGAGATGCTGCTTCTGTCCAAGGTCGGATATACCGCTCTAGGAGATTCTTTCCTCACTGTTTAGCAAGACAGAATATAGCAAGTGATGAAGAGGAAGTATTGTGTCCAGACCAGCCCGGATGAGGGACGCACCTTAGCACTGGTTTTTAGACACCAAAACACTCCACACAACGTCTTTCCTGTACTACTTCTAACTTTGTTTTACATATGTTTATGGTTTCTGTACATATTTGCTAATGGCATTTGGTTTTGTCTTTCTATTCTGTACTATGGTCTTTGGAGTAATGTTTTGGAAAACTAAATATTCTGTTTAACCATCTCATTGGTCTTTACTGTGTTTCAACCCCTCAACAGATTTACTTTCACTAGAACATTGTATGGAATTTTACATTTAGGATAATGAATGCCAGAAGAGCTTTAGATTTAGAACAACAGTGTTTACATGGTATATCCAAAGATTTACTATTGTTAAAGTGTTTGCCATTAGATGCAAAGGGTTCATTCTGACATATGTTTATGGCATTTTGAATGCAGTGTTATATTTTGAAGGAGATGTAAGGCATTTAGCATTTTGTGTTTGCAGTTTTGGGAATTGTTTTTTAGAGTTTTGAAAAAATTATAAATGATTTTGAAAATTTGTGTAAGCAGTTGGAAAAAACTGTAATCAGCAGCCGCGGTCGGTGGATCTTAATTGGGGAGGACGGGCTCGTATTACGCTCGGGACCGGAGTGAATGGAATGGTGCCGAACGCACAAAACCCAGTGTGCAAAACAAAAAACACTGGGTTTTCTGTGTTGCGCACAATTCCATTCACTCCGGTCCCGAGTGTAATACAAGCCTGATCCACCGACCGTGGCTGGTAATCAGATATACCTTAAATTAGTATTTAGTTAATTATTTGCAAAATGAACAACACATACTTTTAAACCATTTGTTATGTTTCATATTGACCACCAGATGGCCCAAGGATGCCTTTAGTATCAGTCAGTCCCTCTAGTGAAGAAATGGAGGGCAGTTCAGTGACTCTGACCTGCAGCAGTGATGCCAACCCACCTGTGAACAATTACACCTGGTACAAGAAGAATGTAACCTCACCAAAAGCATCAGGACAGAGTTACAGCATCACTAACATCAGATCTGAGGACAGTGGAGAATATTACTGTGAGGCTAAGAATAACTTTCAACATTTCAACTCTTCTACCCTGTTTGTGGATGTACATTGTGAGTACTAACTGCCCTTTCAATCACATAATAACACATATTAAGTGTTGGGAAAGTCCAGGTTCTACATGAACTAGTTCATAAGGCAGTTCATAAATTTTAAAAATAACTAGTTAAATTCATAGTTCATAGTTCAACATTTTGAACTAAGTTCAGAGTTCCAAAAATGAACTAGTTTTTAGTTCTTTTTTTTCATATGTTGCTGCGAGTTGTTATTTTCAAAATGTAGAACCACAGACAGCAATTATTTTATCTGTTTTAACATTGAAACTGTGTGTCAGATTGCATCTCCATGTTCAATTTTGAATCCTTATCCAACCAGGGTTTACAGTACATTAGCATTGAGTGGACAGCATTTCCCCATTGTTGCTTTAACGTTTGTTGCTGTCCATTCAGTCCACACTAGTAGCAGAGGTACAAATCTCACCCCTACAGTATATTCTCAAAAACATGAGGAAAAATGAGCTGCTTGAATGGTCTTTTTTAATGAGTAATTATTAAAAGAAAAACAGGACAGTAGTCTTATGGTTAAAATGTTTTACAACTTTAATAATTTTCCATTTCAAATTCCATTTCAGTGCATACTAAAAAGTAACACTGGAATCCTGGAAAAATATACCAGGCAGGTTCAACAAACAAGTTACATGAATAGTATATATATATATATATATATATATATATATATATATATATAGGCCGCTGCACACTCTGACTTCAAAAGGCCTTCTTCAGATCGAAATCGAAAGGGAACACACATGCACATGACCAATAAACAGTCAAACAGACACAACACACTGGTCAACTTTACTCAAGATACTTCTGTCATTTTTTGAACCGTTCTTATTCCCGCAACCAAGCCTCAGTGATACATTGTACAGGTAGCAAAACAACTTCCATTACAAGTCAGGGATCACTCCGTTGATTGGGGTCGGGCCACATCACCTCGTCCACATCACAGGTGAAGTTCTCCCTTGCCAGGCAACAGGGAAAATATTTCCGGGCGTGGCGTATCCACCCGTGGATACCCGTGGACCTTCTACAGCCATGCCGAAAATAATTCCTCTATCAGGTTGAGGAACGGTAAATAAAGGGGCAGGTACAGTACCATGAAATGGTCGTGGTTGGCGAATTAGTCCCGGAGTAGCCCGGTGGAAACTGACATTATCCCAGATGACAACGAAATTGGGCTGCCCTGGGCGGTCCTATGTGACCGTGGCATGTAGTGCATGCACAAATGTCAGTATGTGTGCAGTGTTGTAGGGACCCAGGGTGGCATGTTGATTGAGGACCCCCTGACCACTAATGGCTGCACACATGGTGATGTTGCCCCCTGCACTGCCCTGCGACGTTCTCGATGGCCCTTTGGCCGATTATCTTTCAGTCCCGATGTCTGGTTTTTACCAGAGTCTCTTCCTCTATTTCCTCTCTCTCTTCCCTCCCCATCTCTACCTTGTTCTCCTCTCCCTCTTCCTGTCTCTTCCTCATCTTCTCCTTGGTCCTTCAGCCTCCATATTCACAATTGTCTCATGACAGGTGCTCATACCTGAATTATATATAGTGACTGATTGGTGTTCAGTTACAGGTTAAGTGTTTTAATGTGTGTGCGGGAGTGTTGCTAATGTCGTGTGCGTTTTAACTATTGAATGGACATGCTGACTGCAGAGTGTTTCATCATTGGCCAATGTGTAACACATGCACGATGTGTGTAGTGTTTTCCACCGTGTGTTACAGAATTCTTTACGGTGCCATGCTGACCTTGTGTTTATTAATTTGCTGCCTGAGTGTACCAAATGCATGCAAATGTTACGGTTTCAATGCTTTGGTCTGAGCATTCACTTTTAGTTGTTTAGTTTTAGCAATTGGGAAAAACTGTAATAAAAAATATTATAGATGTCTTTGAAACATCAGAAAACCTTCAAATATCTCTAAAACCTATATCTTGATAATTTTGGCTACACAAGGGCTGACGGTAGCACCAAAACCCGGATAGACAGATTCTGTCTCAAAGCAAATTAGACCTATTCATTATTTTACTTCTCAACTTAATTATTCAGACCATTTACTAGTCAGCTGTGCAGTATCTATAGGAAATAAATAAGGATTTTTTTTTAGAAAATTAACACCAATTGCCTAAAAAAATAAGGATATTGTTAATGAGCTGCAAAGTGAAATAAAAAATATGCAAGGGGAAGCCCTTAACCTCTTCTTCCTCAGGGCACCCGGTACCGGGACCTTTTTGTGCATGTCACATACATCATTTAATTACATATTGTAAACATGCGCGGAACCCATCATGTTATATACTGCTAAAATGGCAAGGATCTCATCTGTAAATCTATCCAAACAGTTTTCGCCAAAACCAAATAATAATGATGCCCTTGTAGTTTTGGAGATATACTCCATTAGATTTGGTCATGTCTCATTTCTTGCAACACTAGAAAAAACGGCTAGTGATGGAAAGGTTAAAGCTAAAGTTACAGATTATTTTAAATTTAAAAGTAGGAAAATGAACAAGGAAAAAACCTGAGATAATGTGACATTCCCCAGTTCCCTTTCACTGTGAACTACAGCTTCCCTGGTCTTGCCTGCTCAGAACTACATTTCCCATATCCCGGACTCAATCACCCAAATTCAGTACACCTGCTCCCACTCAAACAGTATATATAAGCACACACATACTCTTACCTCTTTGCAAGGTATTGTGAGTATTAATTTTCTTCATACTGAGCATTCTATTGTTATATTGTTGTTCCGGTCTGACCTTTGCTTTGTTTGTTGATTATTCTGCCTTGGATTAACCTCTGTACCTTTGCCTAAATTCTGGTATTGTTATTCTGGCCTGACCCCTGCATTATTTAAGTATTCTGCCTTGGATTGTCCTCTGTGCCTTCGCCTGAGCTGTTGCGGCCTTGGATTGGTAAAATCCTGTAATAAATAAACATTGTTCTTTTTTACCTTGGGAGCGCTTCATTACAGAATACCTCGCTGAAAAATTACCAGCATATACCCAGCAACTCCTGTTCCCCTGAGACGGGCAACAGATACCTTGCTGCTAACCTCCTTGTGGGAAGACTCATGTTTAGAGGAAGAGTTGTGGAACAGGAGGTTACTGGAGTGTAAACTTGGGACCGTCCGGTTCCGGCAAATGGACCAGGAAGAACCATTGTATGGGGAACGCCTTCTTCAGGTCATCCAGACGGTTCTACATTTTGCCCAGATCCAGAGGACACCCACAGCTCCTCCAAAGCTAGCACCCTCTTCCCAGGCCAGGATGGTCTCCTTCCAGAGTTCCAAGATAGCTACCAGCCCCAGTTCCAAGATAGCGATCCAGCCTCAGTTCCAAGATAGCTACCAGCCCCAGTTCCAAGATAGCAACCAGCCCCAGTTCCAAGATGGCTACCAGCCCCAGTTACAAGATGGCCACCTGCCCGTTTCCCTGGAGGGCCGCCTATCTGAGCCCTATATATATAAAGAGAGCGATGACGATGAGATGCCTAACCTCATAAGTGGGTCAGCTTCGTCTGACGAGGAGGACTGGGAAACCCCTTCTGTAGGTCAGCGGAGGTCGCTCAAGTTCCCCGACCAGCAGAGGTCGCCCAAGTTCCCCGACCAGCAGAGGTCGCCCAAGTTCCCCGACCAGCAGAGGTCGCCCAAGTTCCCTGACCAGCAGAGGTCGCCCAAGTTCCCCGACCAGCAGAGTTTGCCCAAGTCTCCCGGCCACAAGAGGCCGCAGTTCCCGCTCCTCGGCCACAAGAGGCCGCAGTTCCCGCTCCTCAGCCACAAGAGACAGCAGTTCCCGCTCCTCGGCCACAAGAGGCCGCTCCCGCTCCCCAGTCTCGGACACCCGACGTCGCACCCGCTCTGCCTCGGCCACCAGAGGTTGCTACAACACCAGCGGTCGAGCCTGAGCCTTGCCTTGTCCCCGAGCCTTGCCTTGTGCCCGAGCCTTGCCTTGTCCCCGAGCCTTGCCTTGTCCACGGACCTGCCTTGCTCCCCGAGCCTGCCTTTTCCCCTGAGGCAGAGCCTTCCCTTGTTCCTCCTACGGTCCCTGTGCCAGGGCTTATTCCATTTCCTGAGCCTTTCCCGGTGGCTGAGCCTGCCCTTGTCCCAGTGCCTTTGCCATTGCCTGCCCCTGTCCCAGTGCCATTGCCTGCCCCAGTGCCATTGCCTATCCCTGTCCCAGTGCCATTGCCTGCCCCAGTGCCATTGCCTATCCCTGTCCCAGTGCCATTGCCTGCCCCTGTCCCAGTGCCATTGCCTGCTCCTGTCCCAGTGCCATTGCCTGTCCCAGTGCCATTGCCATTGCCTGCCCCAGTGCCATTGCAATTGCCTGCCCCAGTGCCATTGCCTGTCCCCGTGCCATTGCCTGTCCCTGTGCCATTGCCTGTCCCCGTGCCATTGCCTGTCCCAGTGCCATTGGCTGTCCCAGTGCCATTGGCTGCCCCTGTCTTTGTGCCATTGGCTGCCCCTGTCCCCGTGCCGGTGTCTGCCCCTGTCCCTGTGCCGGTGTCTGCCCCTGTCCCAGTGCCCGTGTCAGCCCCTGTCCCCGTGCCGTGTCTGCCCCTGTCCCCGTGCCAGTGTCTGCTCCTGTCCCCGTGCCGGTTTCTGCCCTTGGCCCTGCTCCTGTGCTTGTCCCCGGGCTTGCGCTTGCCCTGGTATCTGTGCCCCTCTCTGTGTCTGTCTGTTTGTCTGTGTCTGTCTGTGCAGTGTCCTTCCAGGTTCCTGTGTCTGCTGTGGTTCCGGTGCCTGCTCCGCCTTTGTCTCGGCCCTCGACGCCCCCTCCGGCCTGGTCGCCTCCCGCGGGGCCATTGACTCCGCCTTTGTCGGCCCGGACTCTGCCTCTGGTGCCGCATGCCTGGCCTCTGCCTCGGCCTTCGCTTTTGCCTTGCTTGCCCGGCCTTTTGCCTGCCCAGACTCGGTCGTCCGGCCCATCCGGGCCTAATGCCTCCACCCTCCGGTCCGCCGTTGCTGCCTCCGCCGTCCGGCCCACCGTTGCTGTTTCGTCCCTCTGGCATGCTGCTGCTGCCTCCGCCCTCCAGCCCGCCAAGACTCCCTCCGCCTGCCTGTTCTGCTCGTCGGCTTCGCCCTGGAGTGCCTCCATCGGCCTGGGTTCTGCCACTGCGGTCTCCTGACTGGGTCTTCTGCCGCCTGGTGTCCGGTGGCAGGTTCGCTGTTTGGCGCCTCAGGAGCTGCACCTTGGGGGGGGATTCTGTGACATTCCCCAGTTCCCTTTCACTGTGAACTACAGCTTCCCTGGTCTTGCCTGCTCAGAACTACATTTCTTATAACCCGGACTCAATCACCCAAATTCAGTCCACCTGTTCCCACTCAAACAGTATATATATGCACACACACACTCTTGCCTCTTTGCGAGGTATTGTGAGTATTGATTTTCTTCATACTGAGCATTCTATTCCTATATTGTTGTTCCGGTCTGACCTTTGCTTTGTTTGTTGATTATTCTGCCTTGGATTAACCTCTGTACCTTTGCCTACATTCTGGTATTGTTATTCTGGCCTGACCCCTTCATTATTTAGGTATTCTGCCTTGGATTGTCCTCTGTTCCCTCTGCCTGAGCTGTTGCGCCTTGGATTGGTAAAATCCTGTGATAAATAAACATTGTTATTTTTTACCTTGGTAGCGCTTCAAATGTAATATTGTCCTGTCAAGACAAACCTTTCTTCCTAACACACAGTTCCCTACTCTGGCACTTGCTGCGTATTTTCGCGAAATGTAGGCTCCATCCAGCATGCGCCATTTAATTGACTGACACGCTCTGCTGATTTGCCAGCTAAACTTTTTTTTATTTTAAGAACATGAATTTACATTAGTTATCATCATAGTTACATACAACAAAGCAGTGGTAATAATATTGGAATTTACTACACTACCGCTACGCTAGCGACCCCCCCCCAACAAAATTGTACCCAGCACTTCCTAAAATGCACTTCCGACGACAACGTCTTTGTCACCACCATATTTCAAACCAAACTGATGCCCCTGCCAGTGTGTTGGGTCTGTTTGACTGGTTATTGTTCATGTGCATGTGTTCCCTATCGATCTGAAGAGGGCCTTTTGAAGTCAGAGTGTTAAGTTTTGATTGCAGATTGACAGTTTTAACATTGCAGTTAGATGTTATTCTCCAAGTGGTGTGTAAAGAATTCTTGTGTGTTGAGTTTTGACACAATGAGCCAAATTGTGCATTTTGTGTGTTAGCAATTGGAAAAAACTGTAATTTCCCTTCAGGAGAAAGTTTAAATTTTGTAATAGCAATTCAATCATTAGTTTCAGTTATTGTGTTAAAGTCGCCACAAATTATAACAGGTAGTCCTATAAACATAATTTCTTGCATTTTCTTGAATTATTTATTTTTTTTGCTTTAGTGGAAGCAGTATATAAGTTAATAACTCAAATTATTTGACCATATATTATACAGTCTACACATAGCAATCTTCCAGGGATAAAATCTATTTTTTTAAAAAAGCTACTTTATGGGTGTTGAAAAACCTCACCAACAGATGTCAAAGCAATGCTATTTACCCACATATTAACAACATTATCAGAATCATTGACAGATTTAATTTGTAAATTCTTGTAGACATAATACCAAATTTAGTGTTTAGCAAGTCAATCATTTTCATATTTCTATTTTTTGAGGATTGTATACCTCTGTTATTAAATGTTGCTATTTTTAGCATACTCATCGAGGTAATATATAGAGAGGGTTAAATACTTACTTAGTTTCTCTCAGTATGTCCTTCTTTTTAATCTTAGTAATTATGCATCTTGAAAATCCTCAGGGGAATGTCTATGGCAGTGTTTGTTGTTCTCAGGAAGTGGGGTAGATGTAAGCAGATGGGAGAGGGCTTCATGCTTGGTAACTCCTGAAGAGTCGCTCTCATCTTCGAAATCAACGGTGAATCATATTCCTTGCTTGTCTTATTCAAGTCATTAATAGCATCATTGGGGTCTTTTATAGAGGGGTCGGAGTGTTCGCATTAAAGTTGTTTCTTTCCATTGATGTTCTGGGTCCAACTAGAAACTTCATAATTGCATCTACATTATAGCACTTCTGGTATCTTTCTTCATCAGTGGTTGTCAGGGGCCAAGCTTCTGTCTTCTTCAGAGTTGTGTTGTGGGGGATCATATTTTTTTGAGTTGGTCTATTTTGAGGGTTTGACAGTTCTTCTTCTGGAAAAGCTTCATTGTGTTCTTGTCGAGTGTCAGGGTGAGTTCTGTTAGAGTAAGACTGGGGGCAGTAGAAATAAATGTTTAATTCTTCGTTACATAAAGAGCATTTCCTTGGTTTTGGATTTATGGCCGAGTTTTCTGAACTTCCAGTCTTTGAATTCCGGGCATTCTTTGACTTGATGTTTAGGATCTTGACAGATGTAGCCATGGGCGCCGTAAAGGGGTGGAAGGTTAGGACGATTCTAAGGGCCCAGGCTGATTTAGGGCCCAGAAGAGCAGAACCCCTTTTCTTATCTTATTTCTTTTCTCTTTTTTATACATAAATTAAATGTGCTAGGGCCCCTCGTGCACTAAAAAAGTATTTTGTCCGTTTTGACCATAGATTTATTATTTAAAAAACAAATAATTAATTTACTGTTTCAGTCACACCCCTCCCCTCACAATGGTTCATTCCATCTGCGCTGTTCGAGCTACGATCGCTAGTGTAGCTTCTCTTGCTTATTGCACTTGCTATGATGTAGTGGAGACAGTGACACACGCAGGCATGTCACATCAAAAGTCAGGGCATCAAAAACGGAAAGAAAAGAAGGAAAGAGAAGACAGAGAACGCCGAAGTCGACAGTATGTCACACAGTTTTTCAATAAGAAAGGTATCTTTCCCTATTCCTGTATTACAAAACTTTCAGAGTTAGTATACTTATTTTTGTTGCTACATGACCTGCTTTAAATACCTAGCTTAGTAAAATGATTACTGAATTATGATTTACATCGATCCAACAATAATAACTAACATCTCTGCTGTCTCCGGGGTTATCATGTCTCGTAGACACAGATTCAGCGGCTGCTGCACACCTATGAGGGGTGATTCAGGCATAAATTCAACCTCGGGAAGCTACTGATATGACTCACCAAGTCACTTAACGTCTCAACAGCGCCTTATAATAACGTCTTAAATTAACACAGTCCATCAATGGAGACACGTTTTTTTTTTACAGACGACACGTCCACAACACACACGACACGAACACGACACGCCAAAGTTAAGACGACACGTAAATGGCCCACAGACGACACGAACACGTCACGTATCAGTTTTACGAGTGAAATGGTAATTGAAGATCTTAACATGAACGCGTCTCTACTACGGGTCTCTACTACGGGTCTCTACTACGGGTCTCTACTACGGGTCTCTACTACGCGTCTCTACAACGCGTCTCCATTACGCGTCTTAATAACGTGTTGGGTGTTGTCTAAACAACATTATTAGGTATTGTGCAACTGTTAAATAAATTAATTGATGCACCAGCCAGTGACTGTGTTGCACAAAAGTAAAAGAAACCTTCCAGTCATTGCTCTATTTTCTGTCATAAAACCCACTAGGAAAAATGCGCTCT
>JACXGM010017827.1:0-19491 GCA_016801145.1 Umbra pygmaea | reverse complement strand
AAAAAAAAAATTTTTTAATTCCATAAACAATTGACGACATTTCTCTGAAATTCTAAATAAAATTATTGTCATTCATAGCCTTTATTTGCAGAATATGTAAACTGGTAAAACATGCAGTGTTGTCAGACCTGGAATAATTTCATAAGTTCATTTTCATTTTTAAACAACACAATAATAATGTGGTAGCTTTAAAAGAGTTCAGAAATCAATATTTTTTGCAATATCACATTGATGTTGGGTGACTTTATGCCACTCCTGATGAAAAAAATTACAGCAGCTCAGCTTTGTTTGATGGCTCATGACGATCTATCTTCCTCTTGATCACATTCCAGAGATTTTCAATGAGGTTAATTTAAGAAAAAAAGTCAGTGGTCTCTTACTATTTTCCAGAGCTGTAACTGGGTATGTGAGCATATTTTTGCCATTCTTTTGACATTTATTGTACTAACTGTAGCGGTATCTACTTGTTATTAATATGTTGATATACTGTTGTGCTTATACAGTTTTATGCAAAGGTTTAGGCACCCCTGACAATTTCCATGATTTTCATTTATAAATAATTGTGTTTTTGGATTAGCATTTAATTTGATCTATCAAATAACTGAAGAACACAGTAATATTTCAATAGTGAAATGAGGTTCATTGGAGGAACAGAATATGTGCCATATGCATCAAAACAAAATTAGACTGGTGCATAAATTTGGGCATCCCAACAGAAATATCACATCCATATTTAGTTGAGCCTCCTTTAGCAGAAATAACAGCCTCTAGATGATTCCTATAGCCTGTAATGAGTGTCTGGATTCTGAATAAGGTTGTGTTGAATAAAGTTATGTTTACATCTCCAGTTCAGTTAGGTTTGATGGTTGCTGAGCATGGACAGCCCGCTTAAAATCACCCCGCATATTTTTAAGGATATTCAGGTCTGGGGACTGGGATGGCCATTCCAGAATATTGTACTTGTTCGTCTGCATTAATGCCAGAGTAGATTTTGAGCAGTGTTTTGAGTCGTTGTCTTCAACTATCCAGCCTCAGTGTAACTTCAACTTTGTGACTGATTCCTCTACATTATTCTCAAGTATCTGCTGATATTGAGTGGAATCCATGCGACCCTCAAATTTAACAATATTCCTAGTACCAGCACTGGCCATACAGCCCCACAGCATGATGGAACCTCCACCAAATTTTACTGTGGGTAGCAAGTGTTTGTCTGGAAACGCTGGGTTCTTTTGCCTTATGCACCAATATGTATATAAGGAAATGTATCTACACTTTTTAGCTTCGGCATAACAAATACTTCTTAAAATGCACCAACTTATTACAATAAGCTTTTAGCCCCAGTAAACTTGTACAGTTCAAATCTAGTTCATTATGAACATTTATCAAACTGTCAGCATTGTTGTGTTGTTCAGAATGCAATTCAAACTTTCATATGCTGTTACTCATTGTGTTTTCCTGTTGATCTAAGTGTGATGCTTTGTTTTATTTAAACTGTTTGAAAAAAAAGGTGAGTTACAGAACCTTTTTCAGACTTGCCTAATGTAGGTAAGGGGACTACGAGGTTCTGCGAGAAGCTTGGATCTTAGATGATACTCTGCTTGATAATACAGTACCAATTCTTTGTTCAGTATGAAGGCTGTAGTATAACTTTTGTGGGCCAGTGCTAAGGTGTGTATAAAGAAATAAATGTTTTTACCAAATATTTAGCTCACCAGCCCATGAATATGCATGTTCTCATTATGTTTGGGAATCTGAAGCCTGGCAAAATGCCATAACCTGTCTGAAAAGGGGGCATCAGAAGGCTCAGTGGTTAGGAAGTAAGCCTAATATTGGAAGCTTTCCGGTTTGATTCCCGTCTGTGCTAAATGGCATTGGGTCCTTGAGCAAACATTTTACCCTATGTTGCTCCAGGGGATGTCAATGTATACTTTGTAAGAGCGTCCGCTAACTGACTAACATTTTTATTTTAATCAACACAACAATCAAAACAAGTGGCCAGTGTGTCTGCTTTGGTTACAAAATTCAATGCATATTCTTATAGATTAACTCTACTTACATACTGTGGTGAAAGTTTTTGTTTATACCCTGAAGAAGAAATAAAAACATCTGAATGTTCATTAAGGCTCTGTGTTCCAAATTGTAATCAGGATGTCAATCAAGTTTCCTTGTTTGATTTCCCCTTCAGGTATCACCACAGTGTTGACCATGACCACACTGAGTACTGTAGCCAGAACATCATTACCCAGGGTCTCCTATGTCACAGCCATGGACCTGTTTGTCACTGTCTGCTTCCTGTTTGTGTTCGCTGCGTTGATGGAGTATGCTGCGCTCAACTACTATTCTTACGGCACCAGTCCCAGACCCAGGAAGGCCCAGAGAATGGTTAGTAAAACATTCCTTAAAGACAATGCACATAAACAGGGCACAAAACAGCTCAGGTAAAAATATTGTCTGTAAACAACAATATATATACATACACTATATAGACAAATGTATGTAGACACCTGATTAACACACCCATATGAGCTTGTGGGACATCCCAGTCTAAAACCAAACAGCCACCACTCTTCTGGAAAGGCTGTCTAAAAGATTTTGTAGTGTGTCTGTCGGAATTTGTGCACATTCAGCCAAAAGAGTATTTGTGAGGTCAGACAATCAATCAATCAGATGTATTTTCAAGCCCTTTTTACAACAGCAGTCATCATAAAGTGCTTTGACAGATACCCAGTGTGAAACCTAAAGTGCAAGCAACAACAAGTAATGCACAGTGGCTAGGAAAAACACCCTAGTAATTGGAACTTAGGAAGAAACCTAGAGAGAGGCCAGACTCAAGGGAGTGGCCAGTTCTCTTCTGGCTGTACCGGGTGGAGGATCTGAAGGTAAACAGCCCCTTGTATTAAGGTCACATTGTTTATCAGTGTTCAAGTGTCCAAAAATGGAGATAGGAATGTGCGGGCCGTGACCACAGTCTTTGTGTAGCACTGATGTTGGACAAGAAGGCCTAGCTTACAATTACCATTCCATTTCATCCCAAAAGTGTTAAATAGAGTTGAGGTCAAGGCTCTGTGCAGGCCACTTGAATTCCTCCACACAAAACTTGTCAAACCATGTCTTTGTGGACCACTCTTTTTGTGCACAGGGGCACAGTCATGCTGGAACAGGAAAGGGTCTTTCCCAAATTGTTGCCACAAAGTTGGAAGCTTCCAATCATCTAAAATGTATTTGTATCATTGTAGCATTAAGATGACCCTTCACTAGAACTAAAGGGACTAGCCCAAACCCTAAAAACTGTTGCACACCAATAACCCTCCTCCACCTTTGTGTGTCCACATTCTTTTCTCAATATACTGTATAAACTTTGTTCTTTATTTGGTTATAATGAAGCTATGATTAATTCAATGAAATGTATTTTGTAAAAGCCCATTTTACATCAGCAGTTGTCACAAAGTGCTTTTACAGAACCCTAAAGAGCAAACAAAAAGGTGAAACTGAAGCACAGTGGCTAGGGACCACTCCCTATTAATTTGTTTCTGAGGAAGAAAGCAAGAGAGGATCCAGACTCAGTGGGGTGGCCATTCGACTTTTGCCTGTGCCGGGTGTAAAGTTTAAGAGTGCATGTCTAAGGTCCAATGGGTAGTCCTGGGGCATGATCCGAGGCTTCAGATCTTTATGTGGGCTGCATCCAGTTTTTAGACAGATCGAGATTGGCACACTGCCAGGTGTACAGGAACAAGGACAGCCAGGGGGGCTGTGGGCGGTGACAGTGGCTTTGGACAAGGTCATCATCAAGTCGGGAAGTTCTACAGTGTGGTCCAAGGACTCAGGTTGTCCTAGGTCATCATACTAGGATTCAACAGGACACCAGCATTCCATGAATCAAGCAGTACCTCATCGTATAATTTCAATTGATTCTTGTCCTCCAACAAAACAAATTAAGCCTGTACTACAGTAAAATAGGCATAATAACTGCCAGCCCTAAGGCATGTTTTGTTTTAAAAATATATGTTTTCATCTGAAAGGCAGCTTAACAGGGGTTACCACTCAGGCCCACTGTCTCATATCAATTGCCTGCCAGCCCTAACACCTGTTATTTGTAGAAAAATTAAATTTCAAGTTTTGATTAAACAGGCAATTTTAACAATGTCACCACGCAGGGCCCCTGTCTCCTGTCCCACCACGCAGGGCCCTAACACATATTTTAGCAACAAATACAATTTACATTTAAAAAGAATGACAGGCACACTTAAAGTGATGGTTCGGAGTAATATAACCCTAGGGTCGTTGGGACCTTGACCTCGAGCCAAACAACCCCCATAGGTTTTTTTTCGTTGTAATAACATTGGTTGAGTAAGCGCTATATGCAGAAAGGTTTAGTGTAGGCCCAGAATGGTACCAAACTTCTACAGTAGTGCAAATTGGTTCTGTACATATAAAACGAGGCATTAAAAAGTTTGTAAGTACACCAGAAGTATATTTAAATACACCTGACTGATGGCTGCTACTCTCGGCAGCTAAGCAATACATGTTGTGATCTGTGCGTGATCTCGCGGGATATAAAGCAAACTCCAGAGTGAGGGTGATGTCAGTAGTGCCTCTGTTATTGAAAATAGCTGGTGGCATTGCAATTTCTGTGAATTTTGAATGAATAACTTGGTTACAATAAATTATGACTACCATGAACACTGAGAAGTTGGTGTTAGACCGGTCTATCTGTAACCAAACAATAGGTGATAAGAGCACTGTTGTGAATTCGATGACACCAATGCCTATTACTGCTCTGACTAGAATGAAGGCAAATGTAAATGTTGATTATTCTCACCATATTAACTCTTCAAACCTTCAAGCACCTAGCAACACTAAATAGCTCTGAAGCAGGCTGACAAGGTCCCAACAAAATCAGCACTACTAAATTTTAGGTCACAAACAAACAAATATGTTTAATGAATGATCTCATTGTCAGTTATAAACTTGATTTCAGGTTTTTAACAGACTCGATGAAAATAGCAGTCCAACACTCATCAAGGTCCAAAGAACTATAAGCTGTATCCCCTCTAGCCATGACCTTCTAAGAAAATATACCAACCAAGTCTCTCAGCTACATCCAGCCCTCTGAGACACTATATACCAACAAAGCCACTCTGTCGCTACACTTCCTCTGAAACATTACATACCATCCAAGCCACCTGTATGTTTCCCCTTCCTATCTTTCACTTTGTTGTTCTCCTTCTTCTCTGATTGTGTTTCCATGAGAAACATATCTTATAAATTGTCAAAGCAAGGGAAAGACAAGGAAACATTAGATAATAAATAACACACAAATTCAGAAATTCTAAAAGCTTGGAAAGGTTAAAATGTTTCCTCTTTCCCTCCCTCAGAGACAATATACTATAAACATACTATTACACCATGCTAACAAAGTCTCTCATTCTTCCCCACCCCTCTTTCTCCAGAAGTACTCTATGTTGGACGTGAGGCGACCTCCTCCTCCTGCCATCACATTGAACAACTCCCTACTAAACAACTCACTACTGAACAACTCACTACTGAACAACTCACTGCTGAACAACTCCATGTACAGCAACTCCCTGCTGAACAACTCCATGTACAGCAACTCCCTATACTGGCAGGAGTTTGAGGACACGTGTGTCTATGAGTGTCTGGATGGGAAGGACTGCCAGAGCTTCTTCTGCTGCTATGATGAGTGTAAAGAAGGCGGCTGGAGGCGAGGACGTGTCCATATAGATATCCTGGAGCTGGACACTTACTCTCGAGTCTTCTTCCCCACCTCCTTCATCCTGTTTAATGTAGTCTACTGGGTGAGCTATCTGTACCTTTAGCAGCCTCATAGGAACTGATACCACGGACCTTTTACCACCTTGTAGGAGATGGTGCCATGGACCTTTACCACCTCATAGGATCTGGTATCATGGACATTTACCAACTCATAGGAACTGGTGCCATGGCCCCTTACCTCTTTAGATTGATAGATGCTAACAAAGAAGAAGAAAAAGAAGATGGAATGGTTGTTTGTGGATACGAGAGACAGAAACAATAGGACTTTCCAAGGGTATTTCCAATGGGTTTTCCCTTTGAAAAAATATGGTCAGAAATGTCCTGTTATGATGGCTTTGTTAAAGTCCTGTTCTGTCCAACAATTGACTTCTAATGGGGTTTCATGACATGGTCCTGCCTTTATCTATTTCAGGTAGCAGAAACAGATACACACATACCCTTTCCATGCACTGAATCTCAAGTGGGGACAGTTTGAAGAAGAGGCTGATGATAATGTTTAGGTGAAGGGAGTGGAAACACCAATGTCCCTTTGCTGAAGCACAAACCCTTCTGATGAGTACAGGGGATCTTTCCAGCTGCCAGTCAAAACCTGTGCATATAGTGGCTATGAGTGACATACACAACCAACCACAGTGCCTTCCTCAGTGGGAAGGGGTAGCTACTGGTCATTGATATAGAGTGAATACAACATCAACGATTAAATAGGTGGACTGGTGGACACTGAGGGCGTACCCACAGCTGTTTCTATTTGTCATCTGGTTCTATTTGTCAGCTGGTGCTATATGTCAGCTGGTTCCATTCATACAGTACTTTGGTTCTATTTGTTCTGTTTCTAGGGCTGCTGCTTCTCATATCAAGGAGATTGAAGGGCCCCAGACTGGTTTTGACTGACTGCGTCTGTGTTCATTCTGTTCATTACACTAAGCATTATTCACTATATGAAACACATTTTAACTTGCTCTTTTATGAGGTCACATAACTTTAAGGCACAGAACTTAATCCAACTTTGATTTTGCCAGGACTCTCTGCTGCTTTAAAAACAGAGCAAATATGGATAGATAAGCGAGTTCTGCAAAGATGTACACTTATTTTAAAATGAACTGCCACAGATTGTTTGTCTTAGCACATAATATTAGGCCTAATAATTAATTAATAGTTTGTCAATGTATTAGACCTTATTGAGGACCTATTCATTACACAGTCAGTAAATTGTAATTATTAATTTTTCATTTAGGTCACTATTGTTATATTGCTTAGGCTTGACAATAGGTTTGACAATATAAACACAATTTAAACAGATGCTATACTTACAAATGCTATAGTTGCTAGCAAGGTTAGCTATTTACAGATGTTATGGTCTTAAGACTTAAAGTCCAAACTTCTGTACTCAAAATTTGAGAAAATTTAAAAAAGTTATGAAGTTATTATACCATTTTAGTTTATAGTAAATTTCCTGTGTTGAGATAATATCACTAGGAATTATTAAGTTAATGTTACCTATTAAGGCATTATTGAGTTACTGTAATATCACCTAAAATTAGTTATTTAACCAAATCTGAAGGTTAAATAACTACAGGTGGCATTACAACTAACACACCACCCTGTATTCAAATGATTTCCAAACGCTGTATTATTAAGAAATATATTAAATCTATATTATATAGATCTATATTATAAATATATATTTAAAACCTATAGAGTACCCACTAAAAAATACAATTACTTGTGCCATCATGCATTAACATCAATCACCCGATAATAAATATGATGCATGTGTAGTATGGATACATATGATTTCCTATTTAGTGCGATACTAATGTGATTATTTCTAAGTCATTAATTTTGTATGGTATCATTCTTCCCGTTAGTCATCCTGAGATCTGAGAGTGCTTTGACAGGAGACCCCAGGTGTTGCATAGCAACCTTTTCTAGACAGATTGCTCAGTGTACATCAGACTGAAGAGATTAGGCTGAGATTGATGCTTGTTATTACCAGGTGATGATTAGATAGCCTTTCCCCTTGTACATAATACACTTTGGAGTTAAGCTAGCAGGTTGCGGTTACCATCTTATCTCAGCTTGTCTGCAAACAGCGCTCTATTCCCTATATAGTGCACTACATTTCACCAGAGCTGATAGCACCACATTCCCTATATAGTGCACTACATTTCACCAGAGCTGATAGCACCACATTCCCTATATAGTGCAATACATTTCACCAGAGCTGATAGCACCACATTCCCTATATAGTGCAATACATTTCACCAGAGCTGATAGCACCACATTCCCTATATAGTGCAATACATTTCACCAGAGCTGATAGCACCACATTCCCTATATAGTGCACTACATTTCACCAGAGCTGATAGCACCACATTCCCTATATAGTGCACTACATTTCACCAGAGCTGATAGCACCACATTCCCTATATTGTGCACTACATTTCACCAGAGCTGATAGCACCACATTCCCTATATTGTGCACTACATTTCACCAGAGCTGATAGCACCACATTCCCTATATTGTGCACTACATTTCACCAGAGCTGAGAGCACCACATTCCCTATATTGTGCACTACATTTCACCAGAGCTGAGAGCACCACATTCCCTATATTGTGCACTACTACATTTCACCAGAGCTGATAGCAACACATTCCCTATAAAGTGCAACACTACATTTCACCAGAGCTGATAGCACCATATTCCCTATATTGTGCACTACTACATTTCACCAGAGCTGATAGCACCACATTCCCTATATTGTGCACTACATTTCACCAGAGCTGATAGCACCACATTCCCTATATTGTGCACTACATTTCACCAGAGCTGATAGCACCACATTCCCTATATTGTGCACTACATTTCACCAGAGCTGATAGCACCACATTCTCTATATTGTGCACTACTACATTTCACCAGAGCTGATAGCACCACATTCCCTATATTGTGCACTAATTTTCACCAGAGCTGATAGCACCACATTCCCTATATTGTGCACTACTACATTTCACCAGAGCTGATAGCACCACATTCCCTATTTTGTGCACTAATTTTCACCAGAGTTGATAACACCACATTCCCTATATTGTGCACTAATTTTCACCAGATCAAATAGACTAAACAAACACATTGACATTGTTACTCCTAAAGGATTTAGATGGTTATCATTGGCCTAAGGACCTACAATACATGAACCAGATTCACCAGGAATGACTGGGACACAAATCAATATTTAGTAATGTTGAATTCCAATTACGGTAGATTCTTCAAATAAGGCTGGAATAAAAAAAAGAATCTGTGGTGCCTCAATCAGAAAGACCTTGGGAATTTTCATCTGGTTTCCAACTGCATCCTATTAACGCTTCTGTCATATTACAAATTAAGGCAGAGCTCTTTAAAAAGCAGTATATTGTTATTACATTTGATTAGTTGGTAGGTCTCTACCTTGATCACTTCATTAGATTTGTGTCATCATTTATTTTTAGCATTGAGATTTCTAATAGCAACCATGGACTTGCCTTAGAGTAGCCTGATCATAGCTAAGTTGAGTCTCTGCACAACTGGAAGCTACTGTATGTACTGTACATCTAAAAGAGATTTCTTCCATTTTACTGTGGGCAGACTGCTTTAGTAGAACCTTTAAAAAAAGGTGCTACTTTTATTCTATTCATTATTTGCCAAATACTTTACAAGTTTGTGTGTTTAGAACACTGTTGTTTTGTTTTTGTCCAATAAACTCTGAACATTTTGCCCTGGATTCAATCCGAAATCACATTGTAGCATGTGTGATAGTTAAAATAAATTCTAATTGAGCTGAACTTAAACATTTAACGTGGAAGGGATCCCTGTGAAAAACATTAACAATGCCTTTATATCTGCCTTTCATGCAAGCACGATCTGATTGAATCCTGGCTTAGAAGGATTATCTAATCATTCTAACTTGTAGCATCATTTTATTAC
The DNA here is from genome assembly GCA_016801145.1 of Umbra pygmaea. Lineage (NCBI taxonomy): Eukaryota > Metazoa > Chordata > Actinopteri > Esociformes > Umbridae > Umbra > Umbra pygmaea. The sequence goes on along the minus strand of JACXGM010017827.1, from coordinate 9,733 downwards.
AGTATCACTAAGCGAACCACTGTTGTGGCTCCAATATATTCAAATTGTTCACATGCCAATAATAGACACATTTCTGTAAAGAGGTAAGGAGGGTAGCAGTGGTAAACATTGACATGTAAATCAGCAAACTGACACTCCAGCCATTAAATTATACCATATTTTCTCTATTTTTTCTCTTACAAGTGTTTTCTGGGTTCTAGTATGTCTGAGTTGAATGAGATTTCTGTCAGTTGCGTTGTTGTAGATCTGCTGAGACGTGGCGATGCGAATTACAGCCAAGTGGATTTCTGATTTCAGAGTACTGTCTCCTCAAGTGGCATGAAGTGGCCGCTTCGCAGGGGATTATTAGATTGTGTTTATTATTGATATATACTCTAGTGTTGTTGTGTCGGACCACGTTCTCAATTACAGGGTTGGGGTGAATTTAAATTCCAGTTGTTTTACTGGCAAATATTGAAGAGAATTAGAATGTAATGCACAGAACCCAGAGAGAAGAGAGAGGAGGCGATATATATATATATATATATATATATATATATATATATATATATATATGTATATATGTATATATATATATAAAGGTGGTGTGTGGTGTTGGCCGTTCCTAATGAGATGCACTTAATTTTTTACCCTTATACTGTCCCTTTTAAAAAGAAAAATATCCAGAAACAAGCCATGCACTCTATATGCACTCTACTCATCGGTGTGAGGTTCTTTTACAAAGAATTTACAGGATCCCAACATCTAAGATATCTTCGTTTCAAACATGGAAATTACACTGATGTAAATAATGAGTGGTATAGGTGAAGTCCCATTGTTGATTAATGTCAGATGTAATTCCAGGTCATCCCTGAGCCTTTTTAATTCCCTGATTATGATTTAATTACCTTGAGATTAATGTTGTAAAGCTACGACACTACTCTAGGGCAGCTTCCAAAATGTCCTCCTACTTTTTCTTTAGTGCTTTTTTGTGATCAAGGTACTACACAGGAAATAGGGTGAAAGGAATAGGGTACCAGGTGGCATATCACTCTGAAAGAGTATGTAGTGCATTCTCTTTAGGGGACAGTGTCATTTTTGTGGATACAGACAATTGCAGTACTTATGTTTTTCACATTAAATAGAGTTTAATGAGATCAAATGTTTTAATTTGAGTCTAGGTTCTTCAAGTATATTGGGAATATAGTTGGTTTTTCAGTTTTTGTTATTTAGCTATTATACCTGGAGCACTACAAATGCTTACTTTAGATTTATCAATGTGTATCATGTTAGAAAGAGTGATATTATTTTGAATTCAAAACAACAGTCTGCTTAACAATTTAGAACCAGTACTACTACGCTACATGAGTGAAGCCAAAGACTATTACAGCTAAATTACACCCAATTCACTGAGACTTGGGAGCCTTTTATATAGGAACAAGTACATGTCTTTTAAAAACTGTGGATTTAGTTTAGTGTATAATAAAGTGCAGTAACTGCTCTAACAATTGGTCATTATGAAGATTTTTGTTTTTCTTATTGTTATGTCATAGAGACCTTTTACTGTTTTATATTTGTTTTTTATTAACAGGCTATGTCCTGGAGGCATGGGTTTTTTGGTTCTTTTCACGTCATGTTTTCACCACTATATAACATATGTGTACATCTCATCACAACCGTCTAATCCCTCTGTCAAGTGCATCGTTAGGACTCCCAAACCCTGCAGTGGTTCTGACCCAGTGTGCCCAGCCCATCCAACCTGAACACATGGGCACTGTATATTAGCCTCACATCACGCCAGGCTTAGGGAGGTAGGTACAGATTAAGTATTCCTCAAATCACATTCCACTGACCCCTCCCGGCAGGGCATGTTCTTGCAAGCTTAAAGGGCCTTGTCCATTGCGCCACCCCTGCCATTCATTTCCTTTGGTGCAGGCGTTTGCTCCAAACCTAGTTAGCGCTCTACTCTAGGCGTATAAACTCTGAGCTAAACTCTCAGAGAGCAGCTCAGCTCTCCGCTGTGCTCAAAGTTAAAATATATTCCACTTTGACCTCCGTCGACACTGACCTCCCAAAACGCAACCAATGGCACTGCAGTTTATGTTGTCGTTGTATACATGACAATAAGAAAGAGAACGAGAAAATAGTTTTATGTTTGTCTGAGTAGACTGACTAGAATTTAACACTGAAATTATTTGACAACATGAGTAAGAAATTATTGGCGTGAAATAATTGCAGTTAGAAAAGCTAGCTTGCTAGCTAGCTCCAGTGCTTTAGCTGTGTCAGAATGTGCCCTACCTAGTGGAGAGCAAGGTGTTAAATGCTGGTCATGGAAAAGGCCCTGAGGTAATTTGTCGATGGCACTGTTCTACCTCAACCTTATTCCACTTACTTTTTGTGAGGCACAAATGTTTTGCAAGAAAAATGTTTGCCTTAGTACCGCAGTGTTAATTAAATTGACCTAATGAACCTACTCTATATTATAACACCTCCTTAACAGTCAAATATATTCCTGTGTACACCTGTCACCAGAATCCTGATACAAACATATCATTACTTACTTACACATTAAACCTGTACATTTTACAATTCATTATAGATTAGAGGCATGGCTTTAATGAAACATGCCCCTGAGTGGAATACAGGACATTGTCCATATTGTGGTATAGGTATCCCACTTTATGTACAGCAGTGAAAGATAGTTTTACTGGCGGTTTTAGGTAGATGGGTAATACATCTCTTAGATTGTGAATCAAGCTTGTAATTTGCCTCACAGTCAAGTATGGTGACAACAATGTGAGTCTGATGAAAATGTTTATTTCAATAGAAAACATGTTTGTATTTTAATTATGTAAAGAAGTTAGTTTAATACCATGGGAATGCTTTACAGTGTGCCTCACACAGGGGTATAGTCACGTTAAGCCACACCCGCCAAAATGACTATAACCCCTTACCCATGTAAAACATCATAATCAGTACAGGATATTAAACATAACCATCCTTCACATATTAGATCCATGGTCACATCATAATCACTACAGAATGTTTAACATTACAGAAATTATACCACTCAACACCTGTACTCTAATTGGTAATGTTTTGTGTTTTCCAGTTTGCAGGTTCTGCTTGTTGGATATTTCTCATGTTGGGTTAGATCTCTTAACAATGATTAGCTGTCTTGTAAGCAAGGGTTGGAACCAGTAAATAGAAAAGGATAGAAAATGATAAACGAGTGATTTTTGGAAAGTAAATGACATCAGTAATGGAAATTATCAACATTGTTCCAGAATTAAACTGTTATTTAAAAAAGCATGGAAAATGGTAAATAACATTATTTTACGTTCCATTCATGTAATTATGTTCAAGTCATGTATGTTATCAGTTCCTTTGCACTTAGACCTCCCCTGTACATATTTCCAGTGTCAGTCCTGCAGCTGAATTGTCAATGTGGAGGGGTGGGTGGGTAGGTGTGTATCTGGGTGGTTTGGTAGTTGGCTGGATAGTTAGGTACAGTCGTATGCAAATGTTTAGGCAATCCTGACAATTTCAATGATTTTATTTCATAAACAATTGGGTGTTTGGATTAGCAATTTAATTTTGATCTATCAAATAACTGAAGGACACAGTCATATTTCAGTAGTAAAATTAGGTTAATTGGATGAACAGAATCTCAGAATGAGCAGAAATATCACATCAATATTTAGTTGAGCCTCCTTTGGCAAAAGGACGCTTCCTATAGCCTGTAATGAATGTCTGGATTCTGGATGAAGGTATTTTGGACATTGCAAAACATCTCCAGTTCAGTTAGGTTTGATGGTTGCTGAGCATGGACAGCCCGCTCCAAATCACCCCACAGATTTTCAATGATATTCAGGTCTGGGGACTGGGATGGCCATCCAGAACATTGTACTTGTTCCTCTGCATAAATGCCAGAGTAGATTTTTAGCAGTGTTTTGGGTCATGTCTTGTTGAAATATCCAGCCCCGGCATAACTGATTTGTCTACATTATACTCAAGTATCTGCTGATTTTGATAAGAATCCATGCAATTTTCTTTATTTCATAGTTCATCGTTCCTGCTGCCTACCTGCACCAACCGGGCTGTGCATAGACTTTTGCTATTTTTAAAGAATCCATGCAACTTTAACAAGATTCCCAGTACCGGCACTGGCCACACAGCCCCACAGCATGATGGAACCTCCACCAAATTTTACTGTGGGTAGCAAGTGTTTGTCTTAGAACTCTGTGTTCTTTTGCCGCCATGCATAACGCCTGTTGTTATAACGCCGTCTTTGTTTCATCAGTCCACAGCACCTTCTTCGAAAATGAAGCTGGCTTGTGTGTTTGCATACCTCAAGCGACTTTGTTTGTGGCATGTGTGCAGAAAAGGCTTCTTCCGCATCACTCTCCCGTGCAGCTTCTCCTTGTGCTAAGTGCGTTGAATTGTTGAAAGATGCACAGTGACACCATCTGCAGCAAGATGATGTTATAGGTCTTTGGAGGTCATTTGTGGGCTGTTTTTGACTGTTCTCACCATTATTCTCCATTGCCTTTCTGATATTTTACTTGGCCTGCAACTTCTGGCCTTAACAGGAACTGTGCCTGTGGTCTTCCAGTTCCTCACTATGTTCCTCACAGTGGACACTGACAGCTTAAATCTCTGTGATATATTTTTGTAGCCTTCCCCTAAACCATAATGTTGAACAATCTTATTTTTCAGGTCATTTGAGAGTTGTTTTGAGGCCCCCATTTTTGCCACTCTTCAGAGAAAAGTAAAAGAGAACAACAACTTGCAATTGGCCAACTTAAATACCTTTTCTCATGATTGGATGCACCTGTCTATGAAGTTCAAGGCTTATTTTGCTCACCGAACCAATGATGTTTACCAATTAATCAGTGCTAGGTAGTTACAGGTATTCAAATCAACAAAATGACAAGGGTGCCCACATTTATGCACCTCCCTAATTTCGTTTTGATGCATATTGCACATTTTCTGTTAATCCAATGTCTAATTTCACTATCAAAAAATTACTGTGTCCTTCAGTTATTTGATAGATCAAAATGAAATTGCTGATCCGAACAACCAATTATTTTATAAATGAAAATCATGGAAATTGTCAGGGGTGCCTAAACTTTTGCATACGACTGTAGGTGGATATGAGTTATAGTTAAGTAAGTGGGTGGTGTTTGTATGTAGGCTACTGGTTGACTTAGAAGGTTGGGAGAGATTTTCTAAAATATGAAAAATATCTAATATATTTCAACCCTAGTTAGGGATGTGATCACTATCACGTTAAACAATGGATTTAATAACCACGAATGAATAACCCAAGATGTCATGTTCAGCATTTTCATTCTCTCTCTCCCTGAAACATATCAGTCCAATCTCACTCGCAACACTTATCTGACAATCAAGAATGTATAAAACACGCTAGCTTGCCCATTGCATACTAAGCTGCTTTTCAGTATTGATTGGATTAATGTAAAACTGTAAATGTAAAAAAATGATTCATGATTGTCCATGTGACATGTACTGAAAGGTGTATGGGAGTCACTGCTGCCTTACAGGTTGATGTTTAAAACACAGTCACTGCTGCCTTATAGGCTAATGTTTAAGGCACAGTCACTGCTGCCTTACAGGCTGATGTTTAAGGCAAAGTCACTGCTGCCTCACAGGCTGATGTGTAAGGCACAGTCACTGCTGCCTTACAGGCTGATGTTTAAGGCACAGTCCCTGCTGCTTTACAGGCTGATGTTTAAGTTACAGTCACTGCTGCTTCAAAGGCTGATGAAAAGGCACAGTCACTGCTGCCTCACAGGCTGATATTTAAGTTACAGTCACTGCTGGCTCATGGGCTGATGTTTAAGGCACAGTCACTGCTGCCTTCCAGGCTGATGTTTAAGGCACAGTCACTGCTGCTTCACAGGCTGATGTTTAAGACACAGTCACTGCTGCCTCATGGGCTGATGTTTAAGACACAGTCACTGCTGCCTCACAGGCTGATGTTTATGGCACAGTCACTGCTGCCTTACAGGCTGTTTTTAAGGCACAGTCACTGCTGCCTTACAGACAAATTTTTAAGGCACAGTCACTGCTGCCATACAGGCTGATGTTAATGACACAGTCACTGCTGCCTCACAGGCTGATGTTCAAGGCACAGTCACTGCTGCCTTACAGACTAAATTTTAAGGCACAGTCACTGCTGCCATACAGGCAGATGTTTAAGACACAGTCAGTTACAGGTTTATATTTAGGTAAGTCCGACCAGGGTTAATCTACTCTGCTCATTCTTCTGAGTCAGTCAATCCAGCTTGAAATGTTAAACATGTAAGCAACCACCCTATTCACTAACCCTAACCACTAACCCTATACACTAACCCTAACCTATCCCAAGTCATCACTGTGTTGCCACTCCACTTTTCAAAACATAAGCTTATTTTAAAAAAGGCAGCTACTGTGCATCTAGTTATAGAAATGTAGCTAATTTGACAAAATGACACCATTTTGTGTTCACCAGACATGTTCATTTCTAACAGAACATTTTATCTAACTGCCTTGTTTAGGGACTGGTAATTAATTATGGTTCCTGTTACCAGGTTTGGATTCAATATGGCAACCTGATGTTTACTAGTCAGTTGCTATGACCACAGGGGTACATGCTAGCTTCCTGAAGCCACCTGACCAGTGGAGAAGCATATTTATGTAATATTTGTATTTAATTGGCTAAGGCAGAGGAATGAGAATGGTTGCTTTAACCTATAGGAATTTGTTTAAACATCAGGCACATTTTAGTGCACCCTCATCCTTTTGCATTTAGCATCCCCTAGGCCTGTTTGTAAACTTTATTTTCTGATAATAAAAGAGTAAAATGGAACCAAAAAAGCTAGCCTGTCAGATATATATAATTTTGGTTCCAACCCCGGCATTTAGGTACAGTTGGTGTTGATGTTCATGTACAGTAGTCCTGCTCCTGTTACACACCATTATTTTGTCCGGCAGTCAACACATTGTTTTTTTATATAAAGAAATGTATATTATTACAGCTGTACAATAGAAAATGTGTAATAAATGTTTTTTTTTCTTTTCTGTATGTCATTGTATTCAAACTTGCACTTTATAAGTGTTTTCGTTTAAATGTGTTAACAAGAAATTAAAGGTATTTTATAAGTAGGAATACATGGATTTGTTGTGGCACATAATGTCTTCAAAACATCTGTTTCTGAAACACCCTACAAAATGCTGGGTAATTTACATTTCAGTCATGTAGTGACTGTTATCCAGAGCGATGTACTGGAACATCTCCAAAAGCAACTTAGGGTAAGTGCCTTGCTCAAGGACACAACATTTGGCACAGTCAGGAATCGAACTGACAACCTTGCCCAGCAGTTTGATGACCATAACCTGAAAAATTTGTGATATTGTATGGTTACTTTCAGCATGTTAGTTTGTTTTAGAAATAGCACAACAAGTTGGTTGATGTTCACCTGGCTGACACCTGATGCTATTGCCCTTTGCTGAGGATTCTCTCTGTGCTGTGAGTCACATGGTTACTTTAGCTGAAGAATATATTTAAAAAAATTTTGCCTTTGTGTTTTGCAACTGATCGTTTTGTTTTAACCATTCAAAGTCACTCAAAGCAATGAGATGACAGCCAACACACTTGGGGAGGACAGCTACCCAGAGCGACACTGTGATGACATTTAACACATAGATAGCTGCCAGTGAAAGATCATATTGTTTTTACATTGCATTGTGTTATAATGTGTCTAAAGTTTTTAAACCAACACGCTTGCCAACATGAACATATTATGAGTTGCAGTATCTAGTATAACATACATGTATATCAAACACTACTGACACTTGCTGCTACAGATTATGTGTTAGTTCAACAAATCAGAAGATAGTAGACTACGAGGCTGTTCTCATGGTGATAGTTTAAAGAAATCAAACAAAACAAGAAATTTGTACATGTATACAACTCTGGAATCCAGAGCCATGGAAACGTAGAGCCTTGTGCGTTTATGAAATGTGAAAAAAGTATATTAATTTTAAGCTAACCCTAACGTTAACATCACATTTCCTTAACCTTAAACTTAGTAACCTAGCATGTTATGCCTGGACTAAAAGTTCCACAAGTACTTTAAATTCTTCTAATCAATCAATTGGTCTATTAGACATTTTCCAGTAGAACAGCAATTTTACATACAGTAGGGGAGTCACCAGACCCCGGCTTTCGGGGGCTCCAGCCCATGGTTTTTTTTTGTCAGCCCCGAGTGTTCTGCAAGCTGACAAACACAGTGATGGAATCAACATTTGCAAGTCGAGCCAAAAGTGCTTTGTGAATGTAGACTTCTGCATGCGCTGTTTAAATTGCGTGCTAGCAGGAGCGATCGTCCATATCTATGGAAAGCCATTTAAGTCAATATTAAATAAATAAATACATAAATAAATAAATATGGCTATGAAATAAGTCCTGAAATAAATCAATGTCACAATAAATATATAACTATTCAAATATAAATATATAAATGTAGTCCAAAAAAAAAAAATGTTTTTATTTTACTATGGCGTTTTTCAAAGGAAACCGTTTATTTATTTCAGGGGACTTATATTTCATAATTCCACATTTATTCATTTCAAAGCACTCTTATTTCATAATGGCACATTTCATAATATCAATTTGTTATATTCAAATGAATGGGGCGTGGTTATTTCACAGATTCAAACCAAATCAACAGCGTTTTCACCAATGACGTGTGTATTTATTTCACCAATGAATAAGGTTGACACTGAACAACTGAACAGAAAACAATGAACCACACAGGACTAACAAACACTCAGAACTAAATACCCAACTAATGAGGGAAGGGTGTGCAGGTGAGGACTAATCTACAGAACTGATAACCAAACATGTGATGGGATCATGTGACACAAAGAGCGGGAAAACAATCAAAACAAAACAAACGGGAGAAACCACTACAAGGTGAAACACAGAACAAGCACACAGACACTAGGGACATTACACAGAATATAATTTCAAAGGGAGAACTGGACCACTATGCAATGCACTGAAAGAAACAAAGATAACCAATTACAAAACAATACACATCAGAAATAACTAAAAAACTGAAAGGAGTCCATATCTCAGTTCATGACTCACCGCCCACACTGGACTGGATGTGACAAGAAACCGCAAAACACTTTTAAATTGTTCACAGAGGACACCACGTGTTGCACAGCCTTTGCAATTTCCCCAAAAAGTTTAGATTTTTTTTAATAAACATTTTAAAATTGAAAAATTAAATAGCTTTTTATTGAAGTCCAAAAGCTGTGGGTGTCCTCTCTGAAGAATTTTAAATTGATGAGGTTTCTAAGTGATTTCTAAATAAGCTATTGAATTTTCCAAGTTTCAGATGTTTATAAAAGAAAACATTCTGTCTAAATATCAAAGGATGTGCAACATGTGGGTTGCTCTCTGACCAATTTAATAGTGTTTTGAGGTTTCTAAGCCACATGATGAAAAGCGATTGAATTCATAACTTTGAGGCATGTCATTGATTGATGGTCCCTAACCATAAGCAGGGTTACGTTGTAGCTGAGTCCTTGAAAACAAGACCTGATCTCGGGGATCGACGTCGGTTTCATGCTGTTATACCAAATCATGTAATAGCTCACATATTAATAGCTAATGTAATTACACACACCCAGCCCTCTCAGACCCGAGTCATCTTTCTGAGCTCCGGGAGTGTTTTTA
>JACXGM010017826.1:0-19470 GCA_016801145.1 Umbra pygmaea | reverse complement strand
TGAGATTATATATTTATAAGGGCTAGCCTAAGCCCTATACACTGAGATTATATATTTATAAGGGCTAGCCTAAGCCCTATACACATCCTAGTCATCACCTGATGAAAACTGCTTCAGGTTTTTTGAAAAATTGGGGTTGACTCCTCCAGCATCAACCCTGGGCACCCGGGATGCCTTCTAGGAGAGGGAGGGGGGAGACTGGAATTAAAAGAGGTCATTCAAGAGTCACATCACATGAGCACTAGGTTACACAGGACAACCAGAAAGCCATTACCACCACACCAACATCATGTATTGTACCACTGTTAGTGCTTGGTTAGAGTCTCACTGTCACTCATCCAAGTATCTGATCATTCCAATAAAGATTAACAAGTGTTAGATCCAGGAACAATGATTGGGAGAAATCAAGAATCAATCGTACATCCCATTTAGAGAAGGGGGAGGTTAATTCAAAAAGAGGGAAATCACTATGACTTTTTACATCCACAGAAGACTGTAAAGCCCCTTTGTCCCAGAGAAGAATAAAGACAATTGGATAGAAAGTTAGTAGTCAAATTTCCCAAGGACGTCTTTGCATCTGCAAGACAGACCAATTGAATGTATCTTTAACATTTTGAGGGCCTCCTCGAACTAACACTTTTTGTTTTAATTGTCGTCTCATTAATCTGGTGGGAGAGAATGTTCCAATTTCACATTGTTTTTTGTTTTTGTTTTTCCACTTTGAAGGGGGAACGAAAATGAAAGCAATTGGTGTCTTCATTTTTGCACTCCGAACGTCGCTTGGCTTTTTGCTACTAACCTTTCATGTTACTCTTGGGTTTGTCAGTTTGCTTGCCTGTAGGGGTTTGTGTCTGTTGCCCCTGTCCCCCCGACGCCGCCTGCTGGGCGGCTTTCTGCTTCAGCATCGTCCAGTCAAACGTGTAGTCGTACTGGTGGTTCAGGGTCCTGGACACACACATTAATAACTGGAGTCACACTGAGCACTCCTGTATTCAAACGTTTACTGTTCTCAAAGGACTTAAGACACAGGCCTACAGGTTTTACTACTTTCACGTTCCATACAAAGCTCCTCCCATCAAGTACACTCTGTTCCCCTTATGCTTTAAAATACACTTTTTTTCTCCCTGCCTTATTAGTTTCGACAGTAAGAGGAAATCATTGTGATTGTGGTGTTTGGGCTTCAGGAAGACAGGAAATAACAAGCACCTGAAGAGGATGCGGAACAGCTGACGCAGGTACATGTAGTCTGGAGCCTCTTCAAACCGCAACCCACGACAATAGTTCAGGTACATGGCAAACTCTGCTGGGAAACCCTGAAAACAACCCAATAAAATGAAGCGTTGTGTGTGTGTGTGTGTGTGTGTGTGTGTGTGTGTGTGTGTGTGTGTGTGTGTATATATATATATATATATCCATGTCCACTAGTCTGGTGGGTGTTGAATGAAATCTAAAATGTACGGGGAACATGAATGACCTTTATGTAAGGAATTGGCTTAATTGCCCACAGCCTCAGCTAGCTTCTTAGTCTTTTAATGAGCAATGGCCACCGTGCTTTAAATTTCAAGGCCATGCCATTACAGACACTATTTAAAGACTGGATTAGATTAGTACTTCCATGCAACCACCATGGACACTCTTGGACACTACAGCCTTAAGAAGCTGTACAACCAGCACAAACTTCAGACCGATGTGGCCCACCGTGAACTCCACTAATCATTTGACTTTCATAGTAGCATCTACTTTTCTGAGCCTTCAACTAAAAATAGTGGCCTAGTGTGTCAGTGCTTTCGTCGCTATTTACACAGTTGGGAGAGGGGTGGAGGGGTTGGTCCTATTCATTGGTTTCACTCACCTTACACAACACCTCGACTGGAGTCGACATCTTCTTCTCGCTGATCTTCTCGTACTTCTGTTTCTTTGTGGCAGCCTGTGGAACATGTGGGCGAGAAATGAAAATGTTGTGCACCACAGTTTAACACTATCCATTGAACATTCTCATCACGCCCTAATGGAGGCGCATGTACACGCACGGCACCGGTGGTTGAATGTTCGGACTTCTGAGGAAGCTTGGCAGTGATACATTCATGGGCAAAATATGCACGTGTACATACGTGTTTTCTAATCTTTATCCTGCTAGGCTAGGAAGTTGGGACTCTAAGAATGTAAAGAATGGCTTGATTTTTTTAGGTATGTTCTAACACCTAGTTGAGGAATTGAGTTGAGCAATAGCACTGCATGACTCTTCATTCCATAAAATGTAAGACAGAAAAATCCTAGCGTGCTTATGTTACAATTAAAATTAAATGAAAATAAAAAGACTGCCACATAAGAAATGTATATCTCTGCATCTAGGGATTTTCTACAAGTAGCTACATACCGACCTGCAATGTATTAGGTGTAAAATAATGTTAATAAATGTAGTTGATGAAGACGTAAGAATAGTTGATACTGTACAGAGTAGACATTTCAGTTACAGAGCATGAAAAGAGTTGTGGAAAAAGCTCAAAATCATTTATTTTAAATAAAAGTGGAAAAAGTTTCTACCACGAGTGTCTCGTGGTAGTTGGTTAAACATGGTAAAATGAGTGTCCCATGGTAGTTGGTGAGAAATGAACCACCTATGTAGTGGACTGGGAGCCCTAGAGTACCTGCCTGGCCTACCTTTAGTCCCTGCCACGGCAGGCTGGTTCTGTTGAAGTACATCAGGACGTATCCTAGCGACTCCATATCATCTCGGCGACTGGAAACAAATAGACATTTGGCATTATTACTTAAAACAGGTAACATTATCACTGACACATTAATCGCTTACAACAGGTAACATTATCACTGACACATTAATCGCTTACAACAGGTAACATTATCACTGACACATTAATCGCTTACAACAGGTAACATTATCACTGACACATTAATGCCTTACAACAGGTAACATTATCACTGACACATTAATGCCTTACAACAGGTAACATTATCACTGACACATTAATGCCTTACAACAGGTAACATTATCACTGACACATTAATGCCTTACAACAGGTAACATTATCACTGACACATTAATGCCTTACAACAGGTAACATTATCACTGACATTTATTGCACAGGGTTTGATAAAACTGAATGTTTCAAATCAGAAAAGTGGTTTAGACAAGGAAACTAAGTCTAATATCAGGAAAGGCTATGTATACAAAATAAAGCTTAGTGCAAATGTATGATGCAGTGCCATAATGGTAGTTCAGGTAAACAAACATTTCCATTCCTCGATTTGGTAGTTCCAGTCTGTAGCAAACACCTCACTACTTGTACACTGTAATTTACCAAGGCCGGCATTTCAACAATGCTCCCAGAAACTATTCACATCACAAGAAAGAATTCTCCCTGATCATACCCGAAACACAAGTCACCTGGCACTCTAAATGAGAACATTTCCATGATGACTAGTTGCATATAAATAAATAAACATGCAGAAATTCTTCTGTGTTTCCTTATGTAATTGGGTCAGAAATCTTGACCGTTATACACATATATATATATACACATATATACACACACAAATATACACATATATACATATATATTAGCAGTGTCCTCAAGAATTAGGAACACCCAAGGAAAATATCTAACCCCAAGTTTGTCATCAACTAAGATTTACTCAAAATTACAATTATTTGCACCAAGTCCAACATATCACTGACTGAGAAAAAAAACAATTCTTATGAAACCAGTTTTGATGTGTAGGCAGGAAAATTACACTTTTCCATGACAAATGAACATTTAGCTTTTAAGTCTCTATATCAAGCAGGAAATGACACTTTCTATATAGCTGTTTCCCCCAGTCTCCAAATTTAAACAGAAGTCAATAACTGAACACCACAGCCAATCACAACACAGGAAGGTCAAACACCATCATTGCAGTGTAACTGCAGACATCTGAGATATGCAAAATTACAGAACTTATATGAAATAAATCCTTGCAGCGCTTTGTTTTTTCACCTGTAACAGAGTACACTTCATAGCCACTAAACTGTCAGGTACTTTCAAGCGAGCAGGGCTAAACCCTGGTTCTTTAAGCTCATTCATCATAGCATGTTCCCATTTGAAGATGACGAAACCGGACTCGGTGACACGAAATGGAGCACAGGGAGTGGAACGATTCTCGTGGTAGCTTAATAGCAGATAAAGGCTAAACCACATGGCTTCGTTTGTAATAATTAAAAATCAGTGTCAGTGGAAAGTGCAGCTTTTAGAGCCGTATCGACCAACCAGGACAGCTTGGTCATCATGAGGATACGTCCTTACAGTGCCACTGGGCAGAGCAGGCAGGAACATGGTTTTGGGGCCAAAACTGATCTTTTTTAATTTAACTAGATGTAGTCAGAAACTATTACATGCATAAAAATAGCATTAATAGATCATGGGTATCCATTGAGAGTGGATTTATTTCTCTTAACTGAATTTTTATGGTTTAACCTTACCCAATAAAGCTTATTTAATCTTAAAAAAATCTTCCACCTAAAATTAACTTATTGTTTATAGACATCTACCTATTAATCCTTGGGAATCTTAGTGAAAGCATCCCAACAATTGGGAGTACAAGAAATTGTCCAGAAAAGACAACTATACACAAATTTATTAGAATCTGTTGAGCTCTTACCTCTGCTCGATACCCAGGTGTGCGTTGATGCTGGCATAGCGAGCTGTGCCCGTGAGGTTTTTATCTTCTCTGTAGGGTATGTGCTGTCGCGTTCTGTTGTCCCGGTATTTTTTGGCCAGACCAAAGTCAATGAGGAACAACTGTGAAAGGTGTGGGAAAGAAAAAACGATTATCTTAGAGATTCAAAGGAATTAATGATTGACAAAATGGGGGCTGGCACTGAGCGATACCAAGAGTCGATCATTCCAATGTCTTTGTAAACTGACTAAAGAAACAGACGCATTCAAAGCCATTGATTCCTATAAATGAAAACAAGGCTGGCCATGCGGGAGCAGGATCAGCAAGACAACACAGGGCCAAAATCTGAGCCAAACAGATTCTCTGCAGGAAACAAGATTTCTTTTCCACTAACATGTCTCTTCCTATTAAAAGACTTCACTAATGGTTACTATTTCTTGGCCCTTGCATTCATGTCTCAAAATGAAACTTATTCGTGGACTGCCTACAATACTACTCCAACGCCCCTGCACATCTTGTTCCAGGGTTTTCAACTGTGGCAGTAGTGGCCGACTTGCAGGGTGGCAGCAGTACTGAAACGGATTCACTCAGCGGAGACTAGATGCTTGGCTCACTCAAGGATTTAAAACGACTTCTTTGCGTCAAGAACATTAGCTACACCAACTCTGAAATTCCATTTGGATGAGTTTATCTGAGAAAAAAGCAGTTCTCCCTAACTGGCTGAAATTATCCCTCACATTTCTGCATTATTCATCAACTTGCAGGGTGGCAGCAGTCTTTTTTTGGTCTTGAGGTTAATTTGCTTTAAGTTAAATAGCAAGAACATTGCAGTCTGAAGGACATTTTATAAATCTATCAATACATAGCAAGGCCAATAGGCACCCAAAAGCCTATTCCAATGTGTACAGAACAAAGGTAGGCATTTCCCTGACACCTGCAGAGCTGAAACATCAGACACATGATGATGTAATTATGTATCCAGCAAATAAGATTTGCGCTGTGCCAGAGTTTGGTATCACGTTCTAAGCTCCCAACTCAAACACACAGGCCCCTGGCAATTGGGGTTTAAGCCCAGGCTTGGCCACTGTCTGGGCCCTTCCTCTCAGTATCGCTCTACATGCCTGGCTTCTTCTTCTGCATCCCCTAAAACACTTTCTTCAGCTGTCAAACTATGCTGACCTCATCTCCAAAAGCACATATTGCTAGGCAACCGCGCTGCACTTGCCAAGGCTGGCCGGCTCCACCTGGTATTTGTACAATAAAACGTAAAACTGCACTGTGACTCCTCAAAATGACTTTGCAAAATGTAAAATTGTGTTTGGCAAATATAGCCACGATTGTTAAGAAATGTTTCTGCAAGCTTTGTGGATGACTTACTGCTTATTTGAGCTTGCAGGTGCCCGACTGACCTGAAGGAGTCATTAGGGAACAACTCAATTAAATCCATGCCAGTACTGCATTTCCCAGGTGTGGCTCAACAAGAAAATAAACTCAGTGTGGGTCCGTGTGGCATAGTGGGCTAAATCACTGCCATGCAGGTCAAGCTACGTTATGATAGTGGTGATAGTCAATTGTTCGAGCCGGACTATGGTTTCTCAAACTTTTGCCAAAACCTCCAGCACAAGGCAGCGCAAATTGGCATAATGCTGCCCAGGATATGGGATAGATAAATTGCATTATCTACCTTGCCACATCGCTCTCCAAGCGACTCCTTGTGCGCAGACCAGGCACCTATAAATTAAATCACTGAAGTATAGTTAGTGAGCCTAATCATCTTGTGCATAAGCTGACTAAAGGCTTCCGTGTTAGATGAGCAGTGCGAAAAGTATCGGCGTCTTGGCGACATGTGGTTGGATGAATGCCCTATACCATACAGTATCTGTCGAAGAAGTTGCAGACGAGGCTGGGTATGTGGGAATTGGGAGCGTAGAAAAATGGGGAAGTACACATTAAGACAATACTCTGGGTTTCTCTTATCAAATTTATTAATAAGGCTTATTCTTGAAGCTTTAATAATACAATATCTATGCTTACAAACTAACCATTTAACTAAGCACACTAAAAACGTAATTTAAGTAAGCTTAATGGCTTCCGATACTCAGTTACAATATTGTTTGGAATAAAAACAACCCTAGGCACATTTTAAAGCAGATGCCGTTGAAGTGTAAAGTAGCTGCCTCTCAGTGCATTTTTAACTACGTATTGGCACTTGAGAAATGGTGTCTCTTAAAGATATAAAACTATGCTAATATCTTTTGTTGGACTTTGTGCTTTAACACAAAGCTTTTGCTGGGTCAAAGTTCAATTCCTGAGTTCCTAGCAAATGGACTCAAAATACTAGTGCAATATTTTCTAAAGTCCACACAGAAGTCTACAATCAACTAGCCTTTTTAACCTCTTAGGGATCGCCCCCTGATTGAGAATGTTTTTTTAGGCAGAATATGACAAAGTTAACCTATTGTTACACTGGACCTGACGCAAGTACATACATATAGTTGATATTTTTTTGGTAAGGAAAGACTTAGATATGCAACATTTATTTCAAATTAATGTACACAGTGAATATGGTACAAGATGAAATAAAGAAAATTGATAATTATTATAAAACCTCTGAAAGACAACTACAATTCCATGTATTGAGATAGGGTCCTGGAAACACTTCTAATCATGTCCCCCAGGGGATGACAACATGTCTCAAAATTAGAATGATAAAGTGAACAGCCAATGAGCTTTAATACATTTCCACAAAAAACGCAACGTGATGATGTTATATTCGGTTCTTGAGACAGAATATCAAATCTATTTTTCAAAGTATCTCTGGCATACTTAGGATAAAGTTGGTGATCTTGTTCATTTATAACATCCGTTTCATAAGAATTAATAGTATAACCTAAAGACCAATTTGCTGCCTTATTTACTTGATATTCACCAGCAGATTATTACTAGCTACTAATCATTGCTCTTGACCTATGCTTTGGTTATTATAAGGACAAATATTTTGTCAATGTATATACTTCTCACAATTTACACTGTTGCTGTGAGTTGTACAATGTTGGGGAAAAGCTAGAAAGTTCCCTAGGGAGTTCAAAGAAAACATTTCTGGAAACTTCTATGTGGAATTTCTTGCGCAACTTGAGAGCAGATGCACTTTGTTTCAGCACAAGGGTGCGGGAGGAGAAGCACCGGCGGTGATACAGGAGAGAAAGTATCCAACCAGAACAATTCCTGAGAATTGTAGGTCTGGTAGCATATTACAGATCAGCCTAACATTTGTGATTAACTTGACAGTGTTAAATAAATTTAAAGAAACAAGCTGGTAATAAGTTGGCTAAGTTAGCCTACAGAGCAATATAGCCAGCAAGGCTAACTAAGAGCATTCTATTAATGATCCTCGTCTGCAACATCTTCACTCATATGAAACATTTTGCGAAGTTTGACCATCCAGACGGCTACTTCCACAATTTTTGAATGGCTACAGTATAGACGTCTGGACAGCTTTGTATGAAAATGTGCATACAGTGGAGGGACCGGACATTAAACAAGCGGAGGGAGGGGACGTCACGCCTTTCAGTTACTTTGAGCACATTTATCTGAATTTCCAACACACTTGCCTAAACTCGTGATTTGTTAAAAGTAATATTTCTGAAAAGAACACACCCTTGAATTCTTTTCACAATTTCTGAACGTGTAAAAAATCAATACCTTCTCACCAGACCTTCAATTGCTACAGAAGGTCTGTCCCCACAATAGTATATTGTGCTTGACTGATCACTGGGGCCTTATCCTTGTCATTCGCCTTACTATATTACACAATTTTTATTTATTTTACCACAATGCCTCAGTGTACTGCCACTGTAGTGAAATGTGTTTTATATTTTGTAACCTGTGAGGTGACACAGCACATTGTTATTAACAGCAATAAAGTGAAAGAAGTGTCATGTTTTTTTTAAATGTTACAACCCCACGGTTGTAGAAAAGATGAAGGCATATATTTGAGTCTTATCTTCCTGTTCCCAAAAATGTCTACTCAAAATAGAATGCTAACACCAATGACTGTTTAAAAAAATAAATACAAAATTTTTGCCCAATGTAGAGATCTCATTTGTGAGATATGAGTCTTCCAAAGCATATCAAATGCTGTTCTATATCATCAAAATTATTGTTGTTCAACTAGAAAGTATATACTTATGCAACAGAAGGAATGCATTTTCAAGCCTTTTACTTTAACTGGGCTCAAATTCACCCAAGTTAACCCTGTGAAAACACATGCACTGTAGCAAATGGTCATTGTTTTAATGGTCAAACGTTTCAAAATCTCTAAATATTAACAACCAAACTGCCTTAAGGGCCTTCTGACAATATTTTTAGCAGTATGTGTATATTTAGTTGCCATTAGGGCTGTAACGATACACCAAACTCACGATTCGGTTCGTATTATGATTTTTGTCCCACGGTTCGATACAAACCTCAATTCTTTTTTGGGGGGGGGGGGTGAGAGAGAAAAAATGATATTTTTAGTAAATAACATTTAAAAAACCTGTATAAACTGACCAAAATGTTAACTATGCTAATTATTATATATACACTAATTATTCTAATATTAACAATATACCTGAGTAAAATAAATGAACAGCCAAAGCTATAACACTCATGTTGTCTTTGTAACAAAATACTGTTAAGACAAACGGAACTAAACTCCATTGTGGAGATGATTTGGGCATGTCGAAAATCCTTCTTCAATCAAGTTATTTTACATTTACAAAGTAAATTAAATGGCTTCGGTTTCACACTCGCGACCAGCAGTTCAAACTAATTAGAATAAACTCCACAAAGCCTGGCTGTTCAGTCGGTAGAAAGAATTGTTCAAAAGTAATACATGGCTCCACACTGTATGCGCTGCGCGAATGAAACGGAATGAGAACGTGGAGATTAACTGCTCAATGAGTGGGTCGTTATTTTCGTTGCTTTGATGTACTGAGAGATGCGCGATTTAATACTGATCACAAGAAATATGTTTCAGTAAACAAAGCTGCAAGGACACAAATAAAATATCATAAACAATACTCACCAACAGACAAAGCTTATAAGGTAACTAATGAATAAATTAGCTGTGTTGCTGTGAGGTAAACGCATGGAGCTGCCACAATCACCTGCTATTACTATAATCTGCCAGCAGTTGCCAACTAAATGTTTCTCAGAGAAAGCGTTTATGGCTTCTTTCGACAAAATACAATTGAACAAAAATAGCATGAATGTCGAATTTCTTGGAGACATTTTTAGAGCTTAAATTCTGGAAAACAAAAATAAAGACTATTTAAGTCTTTTTAATGATCTGCGGACACGTTATTCAACTAGTTCAACTTTGTTGCGTCACATGATTGGAAAGGTAGTCAGATGACACGTAATTGGAGAACGCTTACAGGTAAAATTAAATAATTTATCCTCAACTAGTTTTGTGGTGTAGGTCTACGTATTTTATAATGTTCACTTCAAGTAACACTAATAGACATTTAAAGATGTGGTTGCATTAGATCTGGACAGGAAGGATAACTCTGAGAAATGGAAGGGGTGTGTCGCGATTCTGCCTTCTCAGACCGCGACACAGGTTCGTGGGTCTGAGTGTCGCGATTTCGGTTTTATGACGCATATCGTTACAGCCCTAGTTGCCATTTATTTTGCAAATGCACCCAACAAACTGCTAACCAATGGTGTCTTTCTAGTGCGCTTCCATTAAATGGTCTCTACGCATGATGACACCTGGCGTTTGTAGACAAGACAAGACTAATCGGGAGTGGAGAAAAACAGGGGTAAAATCCCACCTCAAAACAAATGTTCACTCCAGGTTACTGTAGAAGACTATTTTCAGTGCTGTGCTGAATTAGCAGATGCATTCACAATCGTAAATGTATAAGCAAAAATATGCAAAATCTGAAACCTTAAAATACAAAAAAAAAATTATGGCAAACCAAGTGAATTCAAGAAAATACAACAGATTTTTTCTTCGAGTAGAACAAAAAACCTACACACTTTTAGAGTGAATTTAAAGTAAATAGAATCGTTGAATTGTTTCCGGGCTGACCGCATTGGTTATGCAAAGTCTTGGTAGTTATTAGCCAGGAGACGGTGTATTTAAGAAGGCTTATTGGGCGGAGAAACAGATAAAGACAAATGTCTGTCTGCGATCCTCTTGCTTCAAGCAGAGTCTAGTTCCTTTGCTCTCTGAAAAACAGAAACTAAACCGTTTGAAAAGTAACTGCCAGTGTGCTAATCAGTAAGCAAGCATAATCTAACCACACCCATTTACTGTGCTTGGCCCCCACTCAAGCTTTTCAGGCCCTGTATTTCCAAACACTCCTTTTTACTGGTCATTGTACCTTTGGCTACAGACCAACAGTTGGTCAGGCAGAGCAGGCTGTGATGTCAGCAGCACCATCTCTGGCACCAGAAAGCTGGTTCTGACCAGCCCGATGGCTGCCACATCACCACTTGCTGTCCAAACAAGGAGTATCACCCCAGCACTATTTTCAAAGCCACAATGGCCTCAGTTTCCCTTCTCTTTAGGAATGTTTTTTTTTTACAAATGTGCAAGTCATGACTACCAGCAGTATAAAATTGCCCTATGATGTCACCTACCATTTTCACGATCATTTTCACTTGAAATGGACTCCTGAGGTGTATTTGTTGACATGTTCCTGTGTTGACATGTATGCTAAAACCCAGAAGACAACAGTTTGGGAAACCAAGAGAAAACAATACTGCTTAGCTGGAAAAAAATGCAACCACAGAACAGCTAGTTAGCCACGGGACATAATTCTTTCAGAATTCCAATAAATAAAAGGTTAAAAAAATCCAGCTCAAAATATTCAAATGCATCTTGCACTTTTAGTAACAATGTCCTTCATCCATCTAAACACAAATCCATTCCTGCAATCTGGATTAGGTGTTAATCTCTAGATCTGTTTAGCATGTGTGTCTGGTTTAATGCCAATACGCAGTTCATAAATTGACCAAATTAAATAAAAATAAAATACTGCTTCTAAATAAATAATTATAAAGAAACTCCAAAAGAAAAGCAGCAAACTGAATTTCGGGGAGTATTAAGAGGCGGTTGTGTTTTCAGACCTGGTTTAATCCTGAGAAAGATGGGTCCTGAGAAGAACTAACAGCCAAGCTTCTTTTCCTCTTCCCCACTGGAGATTCTAAACACTGAACAAACAATAGAGGGTGCAGTGCATCAAACAGTATTGCTGACAACCCCACAAGGCCAGCGCAGACAGGCAACACCAAGGCTCAGAAAAAGAACGGGAGGACAGGGAGAGCGAGAAGAGAAAGCCCAGGGCCATCCTCCG
Organism: Umbra pygmaea; assembly: GCA_016801145.1. Lineage (NCBI taxonomy): Eukaryota > Metazoa > Chordata > Actinopteri > Esociformes > Umbridae > Umbra > Umbra pygmaea. The sequence continues at coordinate 7,447 of JACXGM010017826.1, read as the reverse complement.
TCCACCAGCCAGCAAACCAGTTAAAATCAGAGTCTGGTTAGAAGAGGGCATCCTACAGGTATCAGTCTGGGCTTAGATGCAAGCCAGTATTTAGACTAGAACAGGTTGGGGTGCAGAGGGGGCCCTGCAGGAAATGCAGTCTACACTACCGGAACAATTGCTGCCACAGAGGCAGAACTACAGAAAATATAACTGCCCAATCCCTATTTTTGTCTTGTGAAAAATAAAGTCCATATTTCCAAGCCTGTTTTGCGTTTTTGACTTTGCAGTGGCGTTTTGATGTTGCAGCATTTAACGCTAGCAGTGCCACTCAGTAGAACTTTACCGTGACCATGTGGAGCAACAGTCTCCCTAAAAGCAGAATGAAAAATGCAGTTGACTTACTGGCACAACTAGGGTTAAAAAGAGGCGGCAAATAATTAGGGCCATTCCCTACAAATGGGCACTCATTTAAAAGGCTGTGAAAAAGCTTTTTTATACACGCAGCCACCCATCAGCATACCCCACCACTTCCTTGAAAAACTCACAGGAAGGGATGGATCAAATACATGTAATTTGGATTTTTTTTATCATGATGGCTTTGAAACGATGGACACCTTCAGTAAGGAAGAGGGTAGAACACTTTGGCAAACTTTGGAAAAGCCCAATCTAGCAATGAGCAGCTCTACAGTCCAAAACAAAGAGGAAAAGCATGCAATACAAGGAGAATGAATTAATCTGCATTGAGTTGTCAATACATACAGAGGATTTAGTAAAGCTGTGAGAGACTCATAAAAGCACAGCTCTTGTGATAGTGGCTCTTGCTTAAAAGGAGTTCTATAGAACAGCCCAGGACAAAGCAACAAAACAAGCAATTAGGCTAGTTTACAATGCCAAGCTGAGTTACACGCTCCTAACATAGGGGAAGGCTACTGTTGGTGAAGTGCACACATGCAACCTATGGGGAGGTAGGGGGTTAAAGTTAAACTAGGGCTCTTTGTTCTACTGTTAGCAGTGTTAAGACTTGTCACCAATGGAGCCCTATTTGAAATAAACACCCCCTAATATGAAGGCGACCACCATCTGGCTAAGGGCTACGTAAGCACCATTGGAAAAGAGCAGGTTGGAAGCAAAAAGAGTGAATTCAAGAGAAAGGTTGTTGATTTCAACATCAAGAGGATAGAGTGGGGTTCGCAAAAGCTACTGCTATGCCAGTCTTCCCGTCCCTTGAGCTCAGTGCACAACCTGTGAAAGTCTTCAGATACTGGTGTTCCAGTTTGCAGTCAACAAGGCTGGTATGTGCACCATAGATAATGTTGGTGGAGTTTAGTAAAAAAACAAAACAAAGTGACAATTTCATGTGTATGTAAAAAAGAAGCTTGAGGCTGGCATTCACACAGACACACAATGGTAAACACTTATTCCAAACAGCACTGCCAAAAATGGTAATACAGGCTTTAATGCTTGAATACCCAAAAGGTACTGTTTCGTTTTGATTAAGACTAGTCTGACACTGATGAGTTTATATCACCAAATGCTAGCGACTGCCACAGCTCATGTGGGCAGGTTCGTGTGAAAACACGCATCACGCTTTAACTTCGCCAAATGTTGCCTGTCTGCAAGGCTCAAAATAGTGAGTCATTTAAAAACAGAATACAAATCAGGCAACGTGAGATACAGTTTTATATGGAAAAAGAACCACACAGAACGACCGTACAATTATTTTCTGCAAGGAAGAAAGAATAAATGGGATTACACATCATGCAGAAGCCTTTGTTATCCTACAAGACCTAACGAAAATCTGAAAGAGATCCAGAACCATTATTCAGTCTAAGAACCAAAAAGGGCCTGTATTACCTTATCGTAAAAGTACCTAAATTTAACAAAAATCCATCCACCTAACGAGTGGACTAAACCAACCCCAAACATTAGGCTTGAAAATGTCCATTACCAGGACATGTAGCCTATTCAAAGAAAAGAATCACAAGATTTGCCTCATTGAGGATTAGATTATAAATATTTTCCACAAAAGAATACTTGAAGCAACCAACACATAAAACACGATAACTACAGCAACAATACCAGCTACCTGCTTCACTTTAGAGTAGAAAACAAAAGCAAAAACGAATAATCGATTTTCCACTCTGGAAACTGCTGAACGCTTACCTTGTTACAGTGACGACCAATACCCATTAAAAAGTTGTCTGGCTTGATATCTCTGTGAATGAAGTTCTTTGTGTGCACATATTCGATTCTGCTGATCATCTGTTGAAAGAAAAGCATCTAACTCAGTCAAAAATAACTTTAAAGTGTACAGGTAGCCTAGGTCTTGTAAACCCATTTAAAAAAAACTTTTCATGATCATTTCAATGTACAAATATTACTTTTGCAACCATGGCAATGGGTTAATTTATATTTTTTAAATACCAGTAATAAAGTTAAAGGCGCAGCCCACAGTTTTGGATATTGATTGTAAATGCGGAACTATTGCACAAGAGATATTCCACCAGAATTGTGTACAGTGTCCTGTATTTGTGCTCTCTCATGAAAACCACCAGAGTTAAATTTTGAATTTTATGGATAACAGAGGTAATGACAATATAAATACACAAATAAATACCATATAAACAAATTCAGGCCAAACTGGGAGGGTTCAAATATTTAGATAATAACAAAGGTCAGACTGCATCTTAAGCAATGGGCCTGTGTAAGATAGGCAACACTTGAATGCACCAAGCCTTACCTGGTCTGCAAGCATTAGTACAGTTTTCATTGTGAACCTGCGCGAGCAGAAGTTGAAAAGGTCTTCCAGACTGGGTCCCAGAAGGTCCATCACTAGGACATTGTAGTCCTTTTCTTGGCCATACCACCTGCAATTAACAATCAGCCATGTCAGTTATCATACTAAACCATAACATAGTATGTAAGTAGGGCTGTGCAAGACTAAGATTTATTTTGTTCTGACAATTGACCAGTTGAACTTTTGAAGAATTCCCCCCATAATGAAACTATTTTGTTTTACATGCTTTACAGCACTGTTGGAAGAAATAAACAAACAAATACAAGTAAAATGGGTCATTGACAAGACAAACAAATGTCCAAATGTTCCCGATCTGACTCAGTACAGTAGCTGCAGGCCTTTCCAGATTCAGCCACTATAGAAATATTCCTAATATTAAGCCTCATATGTCACCTGCTGTTTCTGGATGTCAATAAAACTATAACTGCCTGGTTGTATATAACTATAAGAATGAATATCCACGTAGTACAAATTAAAAATGTTGTTTAACATGCAAATGAGTAAAGCACATCAATGAAATGGCACATGCTGTAGCCTACTTACGATCCAGACAGCGACATTCATAGCTGGAATATGTACAAAATGTGCCTTTATCATACATGTCGACCTACTGCCCATTCAAAAGTGACAGGTTATCACGATTTGCCATGGATCTGTCAGTCTTAAAGATCTGTATTTTGTACAGTCTGCAAGCCCTGGCACAATTGTTATGAATGCTTATGCAGTCCAGGAGCCTATATTATAGCTAACATTAGATGAATTGTAACAAACGTTATGAACGCTGACGCAAAAGGCTACAGAATTTTACAGTTACTGTTCGCTAGAAATACCAATGTCTAAAACGTCCGCTTCAGTTGAAAGGTTTTTTTTTCACTAAAAACTCTAAATGGACACCAGAAAAATTCCAACTCATTGTAACAACCATGTGGAGTGTTATTTGTTGAAGTACATTTTGAATTAAATTGCACAGATTTAAAAATCATTCAAGACTAGCAGAGTCTTAATTATAATTGCCGCATGCAAAGTACAGGCCACAGTACTCCACTCCCCCAGAATGAAATGAGCCAAAGTGAGAATGTAGGCCGAACTCTGTTGCTATGTTTTTACAGTGGTTGCTGTGTACACCTGAAGCATACTCCGTGCAAAATTCACATAGCATAGAATGTCCATGTTACCCCGAGTGCACATGCTCTTTTGTTTCAATAAAATTCAGTATCACATAACATAAAAGCAGAATTTTATATTTTTTATAAAACACTTGTTTCAATTCAATTAAGTCTGTGCAAATGCTTAACTGTGAATGTAGGAAATGCAATTTGCACAAAATTTGCATATTTTTCCTACTTAAAAGTGAAACAGCAAAGGTTTGTTGAGAGAATTAAATTATCCAGCTGTAGTGCACATTGACATATTTTCAGTTGAGTTATAAGTAGTGAATCTGTCCATTGAGCAGTCAGGATGGTGTTAAACTATAAAAAAATTAATGTGATTGATGGAACGTCATAAATAAATGGTTCAATAATGCACAGAATAAGTACTGTTTAGAGGCTTTACTCATATTCGACGTCAAACTATGAAAACGGTTGTGAGCAGAGTTTGCGTTCAACATGTTTTGTAACAACTGGTACTTCAATTAAATGCATCCATACCAAATTTCTTGAGGCCTTTTGTCTAAAGATCTAACAACACCAATACAAGTTTTAAAGTTCAGGACAGGTTATAGTTCCTCTGGCAACTGCTGAAATTGAACTCACTGCTGCAGTGTGCAAACATATCTAAAAAATGCAAATAGGCCTAATTTAAAGGGAATTTGATGTTAGGATGTAGGCCCTATTCAATATTACTTTGGAAAACACCTTTGTTAAATTGTTTTATTAGGGTTCCACTATGTCTTACAGAAATTGTAGCTGATATTATATAACACATTTCTTTCTTTCAGCAGTGTAGTTAAGTGACACAGGCAATTATCAGAACTCACACAGTCGTATGACGGCTTGACTAAACAATCGACGAAATGGGGTCAGCCCTACATACAAATAAGGTTGTTTGATTAACAGGTATTCTCAAAATACTTTACCATTTTACATAATTCGATAATACATTTAAAAGATAAAAAACACTGGTTGCTCTTCATTGGAACAAATGTATCAGTAATTTCAAAGTAAATTTCCATCGAAACAACCCTGTATGTAAGACAGTATTCTTAGGTAAACTTTGCATTGAAAATAAATAGGAATTTACTAAGCTTATTATGAAACCTAACCAGTAATGCAAAAAAAAAATCAATACCAGTGGCACAAATGTTCATTGAGGTTTGTCCTTTGTGAATAAATTCGATGCTGTTGTTCTAGTAACACGGCTTTATGCAAAGATCATCAGCATTCTATGGTCAAACAGCATAGGGGTCAGCAACACCCACCAAAACCACTGGACTCATCTACAATGAACAGAACCGTTTCCTTTTTCAGGTTGGCCTGGCGCTAGTTAAAGACAGTCATAGTGTTTAATCCTCACAGCTCTGCTATTAGGTCAAAGGGATTCCCAACACATCCCTAGGGCACTGTCAAGCCACCAGTCGCCAGGCAACCATCTTGTCCACGATTCAGCCAAACAAAGAAGTGATGTATAGGAATGACGTACTGCAGGAGTCCAACACTGCCATTTTGCTGCAGTGACAGATCTTGATTACAGAATATGCTATGGGTGTTGGTCAACAACACTAAATCACAAGTCTGCCAATGACTGCAGCAAAGCAAATGTACTTTGTACAAAACAAATAGTTCCAAATCCTCTGGTACAAGGCGCATGCGTAACAACCAACATGTGGCAACCAAAATGTTTGGTGTTCAAATGTGAAGGGATAAAGACAGGTTTGATTCTTCAGAATCCAAAAAAACCTGATGGTGTGCTTTTTCATGTTAATGAGATACTTGCACTTGCGAGGTACAATCTGTGGTCTATTTTTCCTTTTGCTTTGGTTTCTAAACAGTCTTAAAAAAAGTTTTGTTGCTTCATGAACAATAACTTCTGTCTTCATTGTTGACCAATGACCAGTCATCAGCATTGTTGCGCAAGGCTGGAAAATGTATATCTATATTACAAAATGTATTAAGTAAAGGAAACAGACTAGTAAATTTAAATCTTTTCAAATAGTCTACAAATTAAGGTTATTAAATTATATTTTCAGATAGGACTGATTTAAGGAGCTAATACCTATATTATAAAGATGGGTACGATTAAAAAAATATTCTAAATTAAGTTTTGTTGAAGTACTTGTTTGTACATCCATTTTTTAACAGAACATGGTCAAATAGGGTATCTTGAACCAGTTCCATGTCAACCGATACTAATGCTAACTAAAAGGACATTTCACTTTGGTACCGTTTTTCGGTACCTGATGCCGAGTGAAACACATTGCCATGAAGAGGCCAGTGTGGCCGTGTCTCCACATTGAATCAATGTAAGCAAGATCAATGAGTTGATCGAACAGTCGACCAAATACGTTAAATAATGATCGTGCGGTCCCTGTTTTTTCTCCTGCCACTGATGTTTTAGTCAAATCACGATTAGGTGAACGGGAAGCTTAAACATGATGACACTAGACAATCACTGCGAGACATCGGAAGGGGTTTAGCTTAACCTCTGAATTTCCTTTTTGTGCTGTTCAAGCGGAATATAGCAATGTGTATAGTATAGAATGAAACAAGATTTAATTATGAGTTACAAACTATTACGATCAACAGACATCAGTCACTAGAGTAGCCTTTAAAAAAAAGCATTTTGAAAAAAAGGGCTGTTTATTGCTCTGGATTTCAGGCCTGATTACAGCTTACATTTTCTATTGTGGGAGCGTAGAGGGGTTTCAATGTGTGAACCACTATTTTGTCACAATGCAAAATGAAAAACATTTAGCGTAGAGCTAAATAACTATACAGTGTTTACAGAAGTACGAAAAACACGATCAAAATTAACCTGAAAATATATAAAGATCCAAAAGTGTTGGATCAGCAGTAGGGATGAGCCGATACCACTTTTTACGGAACAAGTACAAGTACAGAGTATTTCATTTTGGGTACTTGCCGATACAAGTACTTTTAATAACTATTCCAAATGTCACATTTATCAAGCTAAAATCTGCTATTTCTTAGATGTTGATCAGTCAATTCAAATATAGAAAAGTAAATGTTCCTACATATCCAGTAGAGCATAATTTACATTGCAGGTATTATGTCTCCTTCCCTAATTAGCTAAAATGAGAAACACGTTTATGAAAGTGAATGCAATAGCTGCATGTTTGTGTTCGCATTTGCACCAAGCATTGCAGACGTTTTCTGTAAGATGAGAATGTCTTTCTCTAAACAAGAATAATGAATTAATCATAATATTCTGTTAAGGTATTTGAATATAATAAAACAATTGGTACACAATTATAGTACAGCTATAACTGTAATCTATTGAACTATATAAATTAGGGTTGGGCGATGTCTACTAATTTGGCATCGGACGATGTCTACAGTGAAACATCATGATGGACGATGAAATCGGGGGGCGGAGCTATACATTTTATGAACTTAAAAAATATATATTTATACATTAATCCATTAATAAAATTTCTATTTATTGCACATTTGATCCCATCCTCTCCTTAGACTTACAACGTAAATGCAG
>JACXGM010017825.1:0-19471 GCA_016801145.1 Umbra pygmaea | reverse complement strand
GTTTAGCATTAAAACGGCTGATCGAAACGTCACAGAAAGACAAGCTATAGCTTAAAAAATCAAGGACAACCGAGGCTTTAAGAGAGTAGGTTTGAAAGCCAGATCAGTCTAACAGGGATGCTTATTTTCGCGACCGAATACACGCCTGTATTCATTTTTCCTATCTCCAAGGTCCATTGGATTTCCACCGTGACGTCAGTGTGTGAAAATTCCCAGCGAAATTTCAAATCTTACATTAGCCAGGCATGGGTGAAACATATCTCACTGTTCTACAAATGTCTGGGGGGAGCTACTAGCACCTCCAGATAGCTGTAGGGTGAAGTATCCCTTTAAGCAGTTCCTAGGTAGATTTTAGGTAAGGTGGACCCAGTGTAATAATGATCTGTTTAATTAATTACTATCAGCTGTTTTCCCATTAGAGGTTTGTGCCATGGTATAAAGAGGGCTGCTTAACTGGAGAGAGCTGTCGGTCATTAATTGCTGTGCGGTATCAACATTACGGTATGTCCTATGCTATGTTCTGATTGTGGAGTTCTGTTATGCAGGGAAACATGTCTAGATGTAAGTTTGTGAAAAGAGAGCAGGTCTGGTAGTGTAACTTAGCGAACGCTCTGTATATATATATGTTAGTCGCGTCCACACCGCGATAAGTGTGTGAAGTATATATATTCGGTGTGCTTACCACAGTCCATGTCTCCTGCAACTACATTCCTCCATTGTACCTGCATTCCTCATTTCATTTCGTCAACCATCTCCCGGCCTGTGTCTCCCTCTCTACACCACCCCCCGATATCGTGACAGCCTGTAGTTGAATTCTGTATTAATGTCTGGATTCCGTGGCAATCATGGTGCCCTAAAAATATCATTGTATGAAAATGAAATGGATAAAACATATATATATTTACTGAACTATTTTGTTTGGATTATTTGGACTGATTAGACTAAAATGGCAATTTAAGTTGGCGAGTAAATTAAGCTATTTTCCAATGGTAGGCTATGGCTGATAGCTAGGATAAATAGTCTGAAAATTTCTGAGATCAATATTATCTGCTCGGCTAGCGAGTGTTGTCATAGCTAATGCATTATTTTGCAATATTCACAGTTAAGGTTAGGTATAAGAATACTAACGGTTAAGGTTAGGTATGAGGTTACTAACAGCGGAGTTGCCAACTTTGGGAGTTTGCCTGGCATGAGACTGTAAAACTTCAGTGCACACACGTGCACGCTGAGAACACTTCCGTTAACCCTAACTCTAATTTTAGAAATGTCAGTCCTTGTTTACTTAGTATAGATGCGTGAGAGATGGCAACCCTGGCATCAGTGGGCTCTGACTCCGAACCATGCTCAGAACCTAACTTTCTGAACACGCAAGTGACTTCAGGTGCAAGGTTTTCAGCTAATCAACGATCAGAGAATCATGCAGTGAGAATGTTTTAGGCAGATGTTACAGCTGTGGGCCTCATCTCCTGTCATTAATACGCTGTGGTCTAGTCATCAACGGAAAATTAACAGATTGAAAGGGGAGAAAATTAGATTTTGGCGTGACATTTCTTGCGTGTGCGTGAGAGCGTGAGATTGATGCTGAAAGCGTGAGTGTCATGCCAGATGCGTGAGAGTTGGCAACCCTGCTAATGGTTAAAGTTAGGAATGACATTCCTAATGGTTAAGGTTACATATGACGTTACTGAGGTTAAGGTTAGGATTAAGGTTAGGGTTAACATAACGAAAAAACTGACAATCGCCTGTCTGCATCACGCAGCAATGTAGAATAAAACACACAAAGCGTCGTTCTGGATTTGAACTTGCGAACATTGGCATGCAAGTTGCAGATTCATACGCTCGTCCACCATCCCCGGCCCCTGCACTAGAAAAATCTACGCTATTTACATGCTACGTCATGATTTTCATATGTTCATATTTAATGTTATTCAAGTGTTGCATTTGGTTCCCTACAAATGTAATTGACCCTCTCATACGTTCATATTTCACATATTTCGGTTATACAAAAAAGTTAACTAAAAACGTATTTCATGAGATATTGGGCTCCCATGCAACTACAACTTATTGCATCTCTGAGGCCACTCCATACCTTGATTCATAGCACAGTAGGGTGAAGTCAGCAAAAATGTGCCACTTTTTGGTAAAGGGCTTATAATACCAACAAATAAGCTATGCATGAGATCTAATGTAATTTTTCTGACCTGCCTGCCTAGAACCCAGACCAATCAAAACTCTTGTTAGAAGTCCACAAGTGTTGAAGCTACAATGCAAGATCAGTTATTGTGATTTGCTATAAAGATATTAAGTGATATGATGCTACAACTTTATTTGGCCCATTTTACCTGATGGCCCAATTTAGCTGACTTCACCCTACACAATGGCAATTCAAAGTTGCTTTACAACTTTAGATTAAAAGTTCATGAAAATTTCATGAAAAGACAGTTCATGAAAGAGAATTGATACATAAAGACATTTGGAAGAAAAGTCAATTGAAATATAAGAACAATTTATAATTATTCTGTGGTGTAGTTAAAATCTAGATCTAAAATATATTTAAATTTGTTTTTGAAGGAGTGTAAGGACTTAACTAAAAGCCTTGATGAACAGTATTATTTTAAGTCCTGATTCAACAGTTTTATTGGTTTTAGGCTAGTTTTGAGATGGAGACACAGGCAGTTCTAGAGATGCCTGGCATAGATTGCTTCACCAAGTTTAGCCCTGGCTCCTGAAAGTTTTTTTAGATGTCTAGCAGCTGCATTTTGAATAAGCAAAAAGCTTTTTAATGGTCTTTTTGGGGAGCCCTGTCGAAAGACCGCTGCCAATTTTATGTGGCTATTTAGACAAAGAACAGAGTGAACAAAACCTCCAAGAGGGACATAGGGGTCTAAAATAATAATTGGGAAGCTTAACTGAAAAACAAAAAATGTATTAAATAATATTATTATATTTTTATGAAAAAAATAGGTGTAGGTTAAGTAAATATGCAGAAATCAGTGAATGCATACGAATTGAACATAAATGTATATTTTCTGATGCCATCAGTGGTAATTTACATAATACATTTGGTTATCATAGCCTTCTGTGTACAGTTGCTTATCTGCAATGGGTTACCACAAAACATTGAGTGACATATTTTCATTAAAACTGTGCGTTTGATATATTTATTTATGCTATTTTGTCTTCTCACAAAACAAATTTCCAATACAGAAGTTTGCATTGCTGAAACGTTGCCTCGTTCCTCATCTCTCCCAAACGCACCATCTCATTCCAATATTAACGGTAACATCAATGCACACAAACACATTCCTCTAGTTCGGTCTCAATTTTTTTTCGAAAGAGACAAGTGCGAAAAAAAGCTTTAATCCAAAGAAAGTTTAATACAACTCTTAAATAAACAACTACTGCCACGAGGGGCGAAAACACTGGAGAATACGTATAACCAGGAATACGTAACGAATAACATTGACTGAAAAGGACAAGGCGTAAACACAAGGGCTAAATAGGCATACAAATAAGATTAACTGAAAACACCTGGGAGATACTAAGCGATGACGTAACCTATAAGACAGACCATATGCAATGACAGGACCAAACACAAGGGGAACCAAACATCACACCATACATGGGGGAGAACCTATATGCATGAACACACATAACGAAGTAGTACAACTAAACCACCGCGTAACACTGAATGAAAAACTAACAAAACCTATACACAAGAGACATAGAACTGAAAGGGAAAACAGAGGGCTAATCCCAACCCTTCCATGGCTGGATATGACAAGATTATGGTAAATTGGTCTTGGAAAAAACCCTCACCAATAAATGAGTACATGAAATTTCCACGGATTTTGAAGTTAACGGTCTGTGAAAACTTCACTGATTTTCTGAAAGTTTACCATAAATTGCTCCAGAGGATGCCCCTGTCTGTACATACTGTAATTCGCTCCAGAGGATGTCCCTGTACTTACTTTAAGTTGCTCGAGAGAATTTCCCTGTGCTTATTGTAAGTTGCTCCAGAGGATGTCCCTGTACTTGTCAGAGTTATATGACAGGAGGCAAGAGCTCAACAAAGAGGAATTTATTCCTGAATAGCTGATGGCCCACAGCTGCATAATTACGCGCCAGGGAACTCAATCACTTCAAATAAGAGCTAGATGCAAAAGAACAAAGACACATAAAGCATTGGCTGCCATCAGAACTCCGGGGATGATGACCTCTAGACATGACAAGGAGAGGGGTTCGATGTGACAGTATCCCCCATCTGAGAAACGGCCCCAGCCACAGATGAGGGAAGAGAGCGCAGATGCCCAATGGTCGGGGACCAGGGCGATCCGGATGCAGGCGGTGGTAGTCCCTGCGCAGTGTAGGGTCCAAGATGTCATGTGAAGGGACCCAGCTACATTCCTCCGGGCCATAACCCTCACAGCCAACGAGGTAGAACAAGCGTTCATGTCGTCATCGGGAGTCCAGGAGCCGACACACCACGTAGGCTGTCTCTGCGTTGATGGTGAGAGGAGGAGGAGGTCAGTAAGAATCGAGCAGGTCAGTGTCCAGGGGACCGCCAGCCTGAGAAGAGAGACATGAAATGAGGGTGAGAGTTGCAATGGGGAGGCAATTGGAGAGTGTACATCACCTCAATGAATTTCCTGACAATAGGGAAGGGGCCAATGAAACGGGGAGTCAATTTTCTACAAGGGGTCTGGAGAGGCATGTCGCGGGTAGACACCCACACCCAGTCCCCGGGTTGGAAAGCGAAAGCGTTGCTGCGGTGGTAGTCTGCTTGGATCTGGGGGTCTCTCATAAGGACTCTGCCCGACAAAACCAATTGTTGACCATGGGTATATTTGCGACAAACTGGGGTGCCATGGTGGGTTGAAAACCTAGAACACACTGGAATGGTGTTAGTCCGGTGGAGGAGTGTGTCAAGGAATTTTGGGCATACTCGGCCCACGGTAAGATGTCAGCCCACTTATCAGGTCTACTGCTATAATACGTTCGGAGGAAACGTCCCACCTCTTGGTTGACCCTCTCCACCTGACCGTTCGATTAAGGGGGGTAGCCGGATGTTAAGCTCACTACCACCCCCAGACGGAGAATTGAGACCTGCGATCGGACATTATGTCCTCTGGGATTCCATAGTTTCGGAATATGTGTGTAAAGAGGGCCTTGGCGGTTTGAATGGCAGTAGGTAGAGAGGGTAGGGCTATCAACTTGCAACACTTCTATCCAATGCAACTAACACAGTGGTAAATACCTAGGAGGCCGGTAGGTCTGTAATAAAGTCTACTGAAATGTGGGTCCATGACCGTTGTGGTATAGTTGGCGGACAGAGCTTACCTTATGGCAGGTGTCTGGGGCTAGGACACTGGGCACACGTAGAGCAGGAAGACACATACCGACGCACGTCCTGCGTCATTTGGGGCCACTATTTGGTCCTGAGAGCCTGGAGGGCTTGCGAATGTTCTGTTTGAAGTTATGTATGTGCGCAGAACAGCAGGCGGTCCCAATATTTTGTGGGAACATATAACAGGCCCTCTGGGCAGTTAGGTGGAGGTGTACCTGATCCCGGCGAATCTCCTTGTCGATCTCCCATTGGATGGGGGCTACGATGCGCATGGATGGAATGATAGGTGCCTCTGTAGCGTCACGGCTCTCACCGTCGTGGATGCGTGACAGTGCGTCCGTCTTACCATTTTTTGAGCCTGGGCGGTAAGAGATTGTATAATCAAATTGCGTTAAGAATATAGCCCACCTTGCTTGTAGGGCGTTGAATCGCCTAGCCACCTTCAGATACTCTCTAGATTCCGATGGTCAGTCTATACCACAAAGGCATCTCGCCCCCTTGAGCCAATGTCCAGGGTACCCAATCACTCCAAATGATAGAATATAGAGAAGAGCTAGATTTCAGGCAGCCCCCTAGCTACAAAAGAAACAAAGACTCAAAGCGTTGGCTGCTGTCAGAACACTTGACATGTCCAGAGGGAGAGGGGATTTACTGCAAATTTATCTGGATAAGAGCATCTGCAAAATGTCTAGAATTGGGGACCACCTGGCCGATCCTGGCAATAAGAGCGCAGGAACCTACCTACCTCCTGGTTGACGCGTTCCACCTGCCCATTAGATTCCGGGTGGTGCCCAGAGGTGAGACTCACCACAACCCCCAGTCTCTCCATAAACGCTTTTCACACATGGGAAGCGGGGCCGCGGTCAGACACTATATCCTCCGGGATACCGTAATGCCGGAAGACGTTAGTGAATAACGCGTCCATGGTCTGCAGGGCAGTGGGAACTCTGGGCAGAGGGAGAAGATGACAAGCCTTTGAGAACCTGTCCACAACAACCAGGATCGCAATACACCACTCCGAAGGTGGGAGGTCAGTGAGGAAGTCAATAGACAAGTGCGACCACAGTCGTAGCGGAACAGGCAGAGGCAACAATTTCCCTGCAGGACGATGCCTCGGTGCCTTACTCTTAGCGCACACCAAGCAGGAAGAGACGTACCATTTCACGTCCTTGGCTAGTGTAGGCCACCGATACCTCCCTGACAACTTATGGTGCGACTGACACCGGGATGGGCCGAAACAAGGGAGGCGTGAGCCCATTTCATGAGCTTATCGCGCACTGATACGGGTACATTTTGACGTCTCTGTGGGCATCAAGGCGGCACTGGATCAGCACGCACTGCCCGTTGGATCTCAGCATCCACAGCCCATGTAATGGGGGCAACGATGCAAGCTGATGGATCGACGGGGCTAGGCTCAATCAGTGGTTCGTCTGTGTCGCAGAGATGGGACAGCGTGTCGGCTTTGGCATTTTTGCTGCCAGGAACGTATGTCAGTTTATATGCAAAACGGGTGAGGTAGTTGGCCCAATGAGCCTGGCGAGGGCTGAGTCTCTTTGTTGCTCGGATGTACGCTAGGTTACGGTGGTCAGTCCAGATGAGAAGACAGGGTTTAGCCCCATCTAACCAGTGCCTCCATGCCATAAGAGCTTTGATGACAGCCAACAACTCACGATCGCCAACGTCGTAGTTGTGCTCGGCAGGTGTCAGCTTCGAGTAGAAAGCACAGGGACAGAGCCTCGCAGGGGTCCCTGACCTCTGAGATAGCACCGCCCCAATGCCACACTCTGAAGCATCCACCTCCACCACAAACTACAACGTTGGGTCAGGGTGTGCCAACACAGGGGCGGATGTGGAGAGCCTTTATGGAGGTAAAAGCCCTGTCTGCCTCCGAGGTCCAGCGCAACTGGGTTGGCCTACCCTTGAGCAGGGCCGTGATCGGAGCCATGACCTGGCCAAAACCACAAATGAATCTCCGGTAATAATTGGCAAAACCAAGGAACCACTGTACTGCTTTCACCGTGGTCGGGGTTGGCCAATTACGCAAGGCGAATATGCAATCCACCTCCATCTCCACCCCGGTCGAGGAAATACGATACCCCCGGAAGGAAACAGCATTTTGTAAAAAAAGACATTTTGCGGCCTTGACATATAGGTCGTTGTCCAGCAATCTCCCAAGCACTAGGCGAATGAAATCGACATGCTGCTCGCGGGTAGCGGTGTACACCAAGATGTCATCAATGTACACCACTACACTGCAACCGTTCATGTTCCTGAAGATCTCATTCACGAAGGACTGGAAGACCGCCGGACCGTTCATAAGACCGTAAGGCATTACCAGGTATTCATAGTGACCTGTCGCAATGCTAAACACTGTTTTGTATTCGTCTCCTTCCCAGATGCGTATGTGGTGGTAGGCACTTCGGAGATCCAACTTTGTAAAGAAGCACGCGCCATGCATTTTTTCTATAGTAGGGGCGATCAGAGGCAGTGGGTAGGTATACCGTACCGTTATTTGATTGAGTGCTCTGTAATCTATGCACGGAGGCAGACCCCGTCTTTCTTCTTTACAAAGAAGAAGCTCGAAGATGCCGGTGAAGTGGAGGGTTGGATGTACCCCTGTAGTAGCGATTCCGAGACGTATGTTTCCATCACCTCGGTCTCTGCATACGACAAGGGGTAGATGTGACCCCTAGGCAGCACAGAACCCGGTAGGAGATCGATGGCACAATATATTCACATGCTGAAGCACCAGTATTGATGTGTTTTACATCACCCACCAATGTTTAGTTTAGCAGAGCAGATGAGGGGAACAACCCATGTTGAAGGAAGGAAGGGCTAAAGTTACCTGAACTAGGAGTATGCTGTAAAATGCTGCAGAAAAATATAAACCTTTGAAGCTCCAGATAAAAAAGTAACTCAGTGTTCAGATGAAATATCATAGTCTAAAGTAGAAAGCAATCTATCCGTATGCATATATGTCATGAACTCACCTCGCAAGTGTTTGTGTAATTACTCTCACCAGTGGCGGTTCTAAATTGAATCACAACCCGGGTGAGACCACCTTCGAGCGCCCCACCCTTCCTGACAGAGGCTCATCCTCAGCAGTCAGACAGCATATTCGCACATTACTCGAAGCACATAGCAGGGGGAACATATCACATAGGCTAGGGCTGGGCGATATATCGAGTTTGGTCGGTATTTGTCAAGTTTGCTTTTGAGCAGGATATGACCTTCACAAAAATTAAGCGTTAGGGTTAGGCAGTTAACAAACAAACAGTTACTTTGCGATCATCAGTAGCCTAGGTAAGCAGTGGTTCTCAACCTGCAATTTTGGACAGCTGAACTTGGGCCCACAAGCCTGTTTATATAACTATATATATAATTATTTCATATTGTTTCTTTATTCATGTGACCCACTGTTAGCCACTGTCATGGTAACATGCCAAATAGATTGAGAACCTCTGCATACAAATTAGAGCCGACACATTTGTCATACTTACTCCCCACATCTAATATGATTGAGCATTATTATTTTACTAAAATACATTTGAATATTAAATTGACAAAGATTGGTAAATGTTCCAAAAAATAACAATAATGTTTTGGTTCAGAAAAGGGTTCCTAATCAGCAATCTATGTTTGCATCACGATGTTCATTTCTCTCGTGGCACAATTCAAATAGCGTTTTATTAACAATGCCTAAACTGTTAAGTTGCTATGTAAGATAAGTGTAGCTTAATACAATGGAGCTGTTTATCTGCTCTACTTTACACAAGGGTCAAAACACACAGGGACACAGATTTCGAAGGGGGTACAGAATGCTTCGTAACACCTGTTTTGAAAGGTTAGCTTACTAACCTTAAAACATGGGTTAGTAAAGTGGATATGATAAAATATGTTGGTTACGTTACTGTAAACTAGTTAATGTTACCTGTCATGGTATTTGACAGGGTCACATGTATTGCTGTCATGGCGTACAACCTGCTAGTGTTAGGCTCAAAATTTAAACTAACTGCTAGCTAGCTAACGTTACAGGTAATGTTAGCTACCTAACGTCAACGTTAGCTAAATTAGGCACTAGCCGGATGGTCACTTTGCCTAAATTAATAAAGTAGCTAGCTAACGTTTGAAGTATTGATACACTCCCAATTACCTGCTTTTGGGAAAATATATATTATGTCAATGTTTCATAAAGACTATATATACAACTTTTATCTTACCTTCTCTGTTTCTAATTTAATGAGAGAACATTATTTTTACAATAAAATTTAGATGGGGTGGATGAAAAAAGCGTAACTCAATCATGAGTGCAGTACAATAATCGGGCAATCTGCAATGCGCACATGATAGCTAGCTAGTTATAGGCAGAGTCATATATAGAGAGAGTATGGCCAACAAGGGAATTGAGTGTTCTGAGCTATCCCATTTGCGATTGGTCCCGAGGTGGTCAGGTGTTTTGTGGACTCCATGTTGGAGCCCAACATTCAGCTGATTCCCATTGACATAGTGCAGGGAATAGTGGAAAACTGTAATAAATTATTATAAAAATGACATAAATCACTGAAAAAATGCCCAACTGTTGCGCGCTTGGCTGCGATGAAAGACCTGGAAGCGGGAAGACAAATTCACAAATTCCCCCTTGAACCGGAAAAACGAAAAGTGAGGGAGCTGTGTGTGAAATCAATGTGTTTTTATAGGCTACACTACGGGAAGGGTTTATCAACGTCTGTTAATAATAGTCTAACATTATATTGCAGCACTAGTTACAGTTACAATTTTTGCTATAGAGTAAGTTTAACCTGTCCTCGGTGATGGAGGAACTACGAAAGGTTACGTCAGGACTCGGGAGACTGACGAGAAAAAGGTAAACACTGCTCAGAGACTTATTAGGGGACGTGGTCACTCACTAGAATGAGCATTTTTAGAGCCTATTTACTATATTACTTACTATATTTACGATATAGAAGGTAAATATGCACTGGAATGTTTCCATAAGGGGCTATTACATATTGACAAATGTTGATAATAACATGTATGTACCTGTTTATAGTAAAAATAAGATATTTTATTTCAAGATAGCATATTCACCCCATAGGGTTACACTGTAGAGTCATCTGACGTTGGTATACAATATGGCGCCCATGATTTGAGTTGGCCAAACTCTCTATATATACGGCTCTGGTTCTAGGTAGTTAGAGGTATTCAAATAAAAAAACGACAAGGCTGCCCAAATATATGCACCTGTCTAATTTCGTTTTGATGCATATTGCACATTTTCTCTTAATCCAATAATACTCATTTCACTACCGACATTTTACTGTGTCCTTCAGTTATTTGATAGATCAAAATGAAATTGCTGATATAAAAACCCAATTATTTATAAATTAAAATCATTTAAATTGTCAGGGGTGCCTAGACCTTTGTATACAAATGTATATACTTTCAAAGGATTTATGAGCACAGACATAAAAATTACCTTTTGGGTTAAATTTGTCATTGAATTGTATTGAAATGCTGATTAATAAAAAAACAAACCCTTGGCTTGACCAAGAAAACTAAATTGTATTGTGACGTTTCTCGTTATTCTTCTTAACTTAAATAAAAGTGTGTATTAGTTTTTGTTTCTTTTTTAAGATTGAGGACATACATGAGGGCACCATGGACCAATCCTTGAAGGTGCTTGTGATCCATAATCCTGCAGCCGAGGAGGATCCAGCAGATGTGTTGATTGTGATAGAGGGAAACCAAGTGTTGAACACATATGGATAACGAACCAAGGCATGAATTCTTTTGAAGTATTTCAGAAAAAAAAATGTGTAGCTTGATGGAGCAAAACTGCTCAAGAAGGTCCAGGACCTCAAAAGTAAGCTACTGATGATCTGTGCATAGCCGTGTTCGGGCACAGACTGTTTTCCAAAATACTTTTTGGATCTTGTAACATTCTAACTAACTGAAATTCATGTCTGCTGAAGAGCACTCACTGTGAAATGCGATCAGTCAAAAATTCATCTCCCAAAGAGTGGCGTGTCAATGACGTTATCTACTTTTAAACAATGCACTATCTTGGATCACTGTAATTCAGAGCAGGCAAAAAGGGTTAAGCATGGTGTGAACATTTCTGGCTGTTTTTTTGTTTTGTTTTGCTTTTGTCTTTTAGTATAGGTAATATTTGACAATTGCCTTACTCTTTGTTCAGGATAGGGATCAACATGACATGATGAAACTGACATGACTGATTTTAAGTTTGTTAACATATTTAGTCATGTTTCATCTATGTACCATACAGCTTGTAGGCCTAATGCTGTATTGGGCTTTCAATTGCTTTAATCAAAGGGACACTGTTTTGATACAGTATAAAAAATATTGTTTTTCGTTCTGGCACAGACTGACTGGTTTCCTTCAACAATTCTATAAGGCTTTGCTAATTCATGCTTATGTTTCTCAACATGTCAAAAAATAGAAAATGGATGGACGATGTTTTTGATAATAATGACTTCCTCTGAAGAATAAGGAAATGTTCTTTATGTTGGTGTTCATGATAAACTAAAGTGGCCATCTTAAAGGAGAATTTCAGGGGTTTTGGAGTGCATTGAGTTAAACATAGGCCTTTAAGCTTCTGTACTTAATGTACTGTAATTTAATTTCTTAAAGCGAGCAATCTAATACGTACAATATGTAGTTTTCGGCCGTTAGGTTTCTTGAACCTCCTAACGGAGGTTTCAAGCTGTGTAAACAGCTAAGACTGGGCCAGGATAAAACTCCTCCTTTTCCTAACTCTTAACACCTTCAAACAAATAACTACACTCCTACTACCCATCCCTTCTGACTCTGAAGCCATAGAGTCTAAGATCTTAAAACTATCCTGTATCTACATTTACACATATAATTATTTGTAATTTTGATGACATTATATTATCCTACTCGTCTAAACCTTTTCAAAAATATCAAATATCATGTTTGTCCAAAATGCCGCACCCACATTTCCAGGGTAATGAATTAATTTTACAGGTCTTTTAAATGTTAACTTCAAGGGATTTCTTTCATTTTCAAGGATCACTGCAAATATCTTCTATACTTGCGAGACTGCTACTGAATATTATGGCATTGTCCACACGATTGCGCTTGATAAAACTTTGTAAAGTAACGTTTTCATAAATGATATCATGGGCCCTATCTTACACCCAGTGCAAGTGACTTGTTACACAAACGCATGTATCATTCCTATCTTGGACCTGACGCATATGGGACTTTTCCCTCCACAGACGCACGTCGGTAAATTAGGGAATGAACTTGCGTTCGTTGGGCGGTTCAGCGAAAAGAAGAGGCGTGTTACGGCGCAAACGGTCCCTGGTGCTATCTTGCAGTTACTGTAAACAATTCCGCCACTGACCAGGAAAAACCTGGTTTAAAGTCAGTGGCATGTTATTCATATGCTATTTTAAGGGCGCATGTTTAACCATAATGTAGCATGTGCACAACGCGCATACACTTTGCTCCTCTCATCTACACAAATACAGCAGTTCTTTATTATTACAATACGTAATTAGAAGGAAAAATATTACCACACGAGGGAAGTCATTTTGGCGTCCGAAAATGTGAAAAAATAGGTATACATCTAGTGTACACATTTACTCAAATCATTTAGAATGAATTATTTGCACTGATATACATCAATCTCAAGGGAACCCATTCAATCAACATACAAGTAATTTGCAATGCTAATAGTAAAATCACCCATGTCTTTGAAAATTACTTTGCCATGAGGATTCCCCCATGGATGGGTGGCTGTGAAGGGGACAATGGCTATCCGTTAAGACATGGTTAATGATGACACATTTTATGATGCCAGCAAGTGTGCGAAATGCTGTTTAATCAAAACACACAAACATGCAGTTTAGCCTAATTGAACGAACATTTGGCACACTGAAAATGCGTGTCAGGTGTTTGGATAGAACAGGTACCCTACTCAAGTCACAGCATTCTTTGTGAATCATGAATGTGTTGATGACATTAATTAGGAAATATTACAGGACTTCAGGAGACGTGATGTTGAAATGCATGTGCCATTGCAATTTAACCCAAATGCCCAGAAATACAGAACGGGAGAGGAAAGCTTATTTGACAGAAGAGTAATCTCGGTCTAATGTTAGACTACATTGCAGAAATATTACAATGCATTCATAACCGCATGATTTAGTGAGAGTGAGTCCAAAACATCGGAAAGTAGGCTTTTAGGTTTGGGTGCAAGTTTCTGAATGCAAGTTTTGTCCAAATCACAGAAATTGGAAAAAAAACATAAATCACATAATTTGAAAAAAAAATAATGATTTGGTCAAAAAACATAAAACAGATTTCATAGGGCCCTATAGCTGACATCCAGCTGTTAACTAAACAAATTCCTATAGGATTATACGATTAAAACAATCAAAAAATTATAATTCTAAAAACACCAACTCTCATCATGTTTCATTAGAATATTTTTATTGGTTTTAAGCTAAATGTTTAGGCTGTGCAGGCAGTGGTACTCTTAACATAGAGGCATAGGTGGGATGCTGCTTGGGGCCCCATACCAGCGGTCGTAGTAGGGGGGCCCAATCCAAACTAAAAAAAAGAAAATGAAAAGAAAAATCCCCTTATCATCATGAACACTTCAAAAGCATGGTAGATTTTATTTATATTATTAAGAAATACATTGAAATGTTGAATTAGAAGTTAAAATGTCCCATTCTTGGTTATCTGTCCCTACCCATACACCCCCTATTTTCACAAAGAAATGGACTAGTTTGTAATGGTGCATGGCGTGAAAGATAAACAAAGTGACAGGAGGACTGGGAAGTACACAAACAGAGATGAAGCAAGATATGTCTAAATGCAATAATTAAAGAATTAAACGCAAGAACTAAACGCAAGAGTTACAATAAGTTCCCCTTATTTTTTTACCTTATTTTCTTTTGGGTTCCATTGTGTCTATTAGTATTCGTAGTGCTAGACTTTGTGGTCTCTACATTTCATCTTCATTTTAGAGTAAAGAAATGTATGCTGGGTTTTAAAAAGGAAGTTTCGATACCATTGACCACCCTACTCTCTTAGCCAGACTAGAGTCCTGGGTGGGTCTAAGGGCATCGGTTTTGACATGGTTTCAGTCATACCTGTCTGACAGGAATTTCTCAGTAAAGATGGGCAACTTCTCCAGCGCTATGACACCCCTCACATGTGGGCTTCCGCAGGGCTCCATCTTGGCCCCTTCTTTATTTTCTCTCTATATGCTACCTCTGGGCTCCATCCTAAGGAAACATGGTGTTTCTTTTCATTTTTATGCAGACGACACCCAAATTAGCATCCCTATTAAAAGAAACAATCCTTCAGTGCTGAACTCTCTTCTGCTTTGCTTAGAAGAGGTCAAAGAATGGTTAGCCCAAAATTTCCTCTTCCTAAACGAAGAGAAGACTGAGGTTATTGTTTTTGGCCCAAATGAAAATTCTCCGCACTTAAATCCTGAGCTAGAGAGCTTATCAGTTTTTAAATCCACAAGAGTGCGGAACCTGGGCATACTTGTAGACCAATCTCTAAAATTTGATAAATACACTTCATCTGTAATCAGCGCCAGTTTCTACCAACTTCGTTTACTTTAAAAAATTAGAGGCTTTCTTACTCCTAAAACCCTAGAAATGGCTGTTCATGCTTTTATTACATGTAGGCTAGACTACTGCAACTCTCTATATTGCGGTATATCAAGCCACCAAATCGCCCGTCTTCAGCTAGTCCAAAACGCTGCGGCCAGACTCATCCACAAATGTCGGAAATATGACCATATCACTCCGATTCTCAAATCGTTGCACTGGCTGCCAATTCGACAGAGAATAGATTTTAAAATTTTACTCCTTGTTTTTAAATCTCTATATAACCTAGCCCCGGTCTATCTATCTGAACTTGTCCATCCTTACACCCCATCCCGAAGCCTTAGATCTCTTGATCAAGCTTTGCTGGTAGTCCCCCGGGTTAGACTCAAGTGTAGAGGTGGGCGTGCTTTTTCGGGGCAGGCCCGCGTCTCTGGAACTCCATGCCCCTACAGATTAGAACGGCCCCTACCTTGTCTGTTTTTAAGTCTATAAAAAACCCACCTGTTCTCTTTAGCATACTAACCTTCATCTATGGCTGATTTAACATTACATTTTAATTTTTAGCCTACGTTTTATACTTCCATACTTGTGTTACTGTGTGTTGTTATATAGGTATTTTTTATTACTTTCTTTTTAGATTTATTTTCTGTAAAGCACTTTGGTCAGCCTAGTGGCTGTTGTAAATGTACTCTATAAATAAAATGACCTTGACCTTGGCCTTTTTCTTTTCTCCTCTCCAACCTCTTACTTCTCCGTAGATTAGTTTTACCTGCCTATCCACTATTCAGTTGGTACAATTTTTTTGTTCTCTTTTAAAGATCGAATGGGGGGGGCCATGCATACCTTTGCCTTAGGCCTCCATTTAGCTAAATCTGTCACTGTGTGCAGGATTCATGCATAAAATGGTATTTTAAATATACAATAGGCAGTTTAGACTATTTTTATCAAAGCACTTCAGACTTCTCTGGCACATTATATTTCCACCTATTTCCATTTTATGTGTATCAATTTTAATATTACCCAAAATTGTGTTTCTTAAAACAGTAAGAAAGAATGTTAAGAAAGGATAGACAAAGGAAACCGCTGGTGACAGATTTTCTACTGGTTCATTAGACTATATATTTATTAAGGCACTTTTTTGTTCCGGATTTATTTTTGAATGTCCCTAGTATATCTTTTATACAGTATTTCCCATAAAGTCACAAATGTATTACTTTGTTTTATTATTAAATAATAATGATCTTTACTAAACTTTTTAAACCTAACACAAACTGTAAGTGGTTGGACTTTGTATGACATGTCTGTTTCCATAGTTTAGCAGGTTTGTTCAGTTGATAAATCTCTCAGCATTGTTATTTTCTATGCAGTTTTTGGGTGAAAATACATTACCACTGTTGGATATCTTATCAGTTAAATTCCATTTTGAAATGCAAAGAATACAGTGTCTGCCAGTGAGGTACAAGAAAAATTGGCTTTAAAGTATAGGTGTGAATCTTTCCTATAAATTCTTAGATCAAGTTAGATCAAGTTTGTACTTTTTAAATAGTTCTAACCAATGGTAGGACTTCCTAGAGACAAGATTTTTCAACTGGAATTAATCATTTGAAACACCAAAATTGCATTCAGAAAGACTCAATTTAACAAAGTCCATGATTTCTAAAGACTGTTTATTAGAGCACAGCTTATTCAGCTGTTTTATATCAATTGAATCTTATGCAATCAATTATTTTATGGTTTATATTTGTAAATAATTTAGTACAATTTGCTGATTTTATTTATTATTAATTTTGATGAAAAATGCAGTGTCCAAGGGGGTGAATTTCTTTCGAGAGCAAATAGTGTATATGTGTTTGCATTTTGGATGTGCTACACTGCTATTGTATTTTTCATTTGGAAACATTTTGATCATTTGGCATAAATTCGTATTTGTGACTTTGTGAAGTCCTAATGTCACAATTTGCTTTCAGTTTGTCTCCAGCCTGATTGATGCTTAGATGGGTATGCACCTTAAAGGTATGCATGAACAATAGCCAAGGGGACACCCATACGTCATTAAGTCTACTTATAGAAGTGCTCACAGTGAAGGTGTGATATTTTCAGTGTGCACCACGGATTATAAAGATTGCACCCTACATTAAATTATTAATATTTAACTAAAGATATAGTAGGGATTTATTTATTAATTATTTAATTGTGAAATCAACAGAATAAAAAATCCTCAACCATGGGTATGTATTTGAATATTCATTGTAATTATTTATAAATGTAGATGTGAGGTTCTAATGTCTTTAAAATGTAAACCTTTTAAAATGTGTTTTAAATTAAAATGTTTAAATATTTTTAAATTACATACTGTCTTTTCGGTTCATTGAGAAATTATGGAAAATTCATGCAATTTCATCAGGTATTTATTGTGTTATTGCAATAGTATTAAATACTAATTCAATAATCTTGTCGTTAGTACCAGTTTATACTGGTTTTAATATGAATTAAACTTAAAATACATAAAGTCACTGTGGAATAGATGTGCTGACATTGATATCGAAGTTTGTCCTGAAGGTATGCAACCTACAGTGAACTGTATGCGTTCAACATTCCATATTAGCCCATTTGGTAATTCTTCATGTTTCAGTTATACATAGGCTATTGAGATTAATTAACGTCTTTAGACAAATATTATTTGAGTGCAATAACCTTGATATAGTGCATGCATACCTTTAATCGTATAGCTGTAATACCATACTTTTTTAACTTAAATATATTTGATGAATGCATGAATTATTCATGCTGAGATAATGTATACTGTATTATCCACAAATCTTTTCTACATTCTCTTTTCCAAAATATAAATGTTTAATATTCCTATATGTCTAGCCTATATATGATTCACAATTGTAATTGTTTTAATTCACATAATTTGCATCATGTTTTTAAACTGTGATTAATAGCTATGCACTGCAGATAGATTAATTTAACCACTATCAAGTTGACAGACAGTGGCCTCCAATAATATTGGGTTTGTCACAATCTCCCCCTGCTGGACACACTGATTTCGATTTATCACAAAAAAACAAAACATTTATTTTTTGTTGTTCTTATGTGTATATAAGCATGTTATCTATAATGAAAAAGGTATTTTTATTGCTTAATGTTAAGCCCCCAGGAGTCCTGGACCAGTGTGCAATGTTTGGAGGCCATACAAACAAGTCAACATCAAAATGCTACATCTAATTCTTACTATATTTCTATACATTTTTTAAAATCCCATACATTTTTCACTTTTTAAAGGTGTTGGTATTGTGCAGGATGATGTCCAACATCATTGCAAAGTTGTTAATTTGTCATTTTCACTTCATACTTCATGTCTGTAATGTGTTTACTAAAAAAGGTGACAGTCTGAAAAACATAACCGGCTTTGAGGCATCATAGAAAATCTCCATGTTGGGGCAGAAATTTCTCCAGGATTTGAAATGTAGCTTCCAACATTCCATATTAGCTTATTTGGTAAGGCTGTTCTTCTTGTTTCAGTTATGCATAGACTATTGAGATTCATGAACCTCTTAGATAAATACTATACTATACTTATAAATACTTTAAACACTATAAATACTTTAGTGCAATAACCTTGACATAGTGCATGCATGCCTTGGATAGTATAGCTCCAATACCTAACTTGTTTTTAATCTACATTTATTTGATGAATATATAAATTACTAACATTGGCTTTTATCAACAAATATTTTCTACGTTCTCTTTTTTTCTACATTTTCTAATGTTCCTATATGGTTTGTCTAGGCTATATATGATCTACAATTGTAATAGTTTTTAAATCATATAATTTGCATCATGTTGGAAATCAGCTGCAAATAGATTAATGTAACGACTATCAAGTTGACAGACAGTGGCCTCCACTATTGGCTTTGTAACAGTCTCCCCCTGCTGGAGACACTGAGTTGGTGGCATGTTTTTGTTGTATCCTAGTCTCTTCAATCACTGTCTCCAACCAATAGACCACTTACCGTTAATTTGTCAGTTACCAGACACAGGTGCATTCAGTCATTTCAATTGTTCTCTGTATTAGTCCCTGTTTTTTAGTTTGATTGTTGCTTTTTGTTATGTTGTGTGCAGAGCCGGCCCAGCAACTAAGCGACCTTTGCAATTGCAAAGGGCCCCGTGGCCAGCAGAGGGCCCCCTAGAGTCACTGCTCGCTGAAAAAAATCACACATCAAAAGTAACATAACATAAATAAATAAAAAGAAATGGGCCTACAGCGCTCTTTATCAGGCATCATGGTAAGGACAGTTGTTATTTATTTATTATGACGATTGGCAATTTTCCCGTGACCGCGAGTCTTGACCCTGAATGACCCTATGATGTCACTCGTTGTCACTTGGTCAGTGTCGGCAGGGCCGGTTCTGGACGTTCTGCCGCCTTAGGCAAGACCAAAAAATGCTGCCCCAACCCCTCTCCCAGACACATTTATCTGTGTCTGAAACAATGCGTT